>NJDC01005949.1:0-23877 GCA_002245475.1 Calephelis virginiensis | reverse complement strand
TTTGGATGCGGCTTCAGTGAACAAGAGATTTGCTAGAGACTTCAACTAGCATTTGGTTATGAAGCAGAATTCAATTACAGAAAAGTTTAATAGAGAAGAGTCAGTGACTGTCTATAACATTGTATCAGGAGACGAAACCTGGGTGTATTATTTCGAACCGGAAAGAAAAAGTCAGTCAATAGAAAGGGTATTTACTTTTGAAGAGTTGCCAAAAAAGCTAAGAAGATTTTGAGTACTGGAAAAAAATGGTTGAGTCTTTCTTCAGTAAAATTTGACATTATGTGACAGTCTCATATAAAAATCAAAGAACAGTCACTGCAAATTGGTATGTAAACCATTGCTTGCATGGAGTTTTGGCGCCATCGTGAATTTATTCATAATTATTAAATTTAGTGTAAAATATGAGTAAAATTGGTTAATTTAAGTGGGAATTATTTAGATTTTGTTGAGTGAAAGTGTACTTATGAAATAATCATGAAAAAATTAGTGTATCGTGAATTTCCTCCCTGCCGCCTAATCTCATAAACGAGCTTGTGTAACGAAATCACCGCTTTACTCAAGACCCAGACAAGACTCTGTTAATAGTGACTAATGACTGAAATAAAGAATTAAAACGGAAGACACAAATTGAAAATATATGACAAGAAAAAGATTTATTGATATGGAAGACGTGGCTGTATGGACACAGATCCTTTGCCTTTCCCCAACTGGGATAAAATTAAAAAACAACATTGCTTGCATGACAACGCTGGCTTATAGATATGAATAGAAAGATTTGTTTTCGGAATATGTGTGTTAAAAAGATATCACAAAATTATTTAAGCATTCCCACATATTCTACTACATTGTGGCCTGCCTATATTGTAATATTTACAAAAAAAATACAACTTAATTACACATTATATATTAATATTTAAACCTTTTTTATATACGTTATAATATTAATTATTAATCTCAAACAATTTTAATATGCAAATAAATGTAACCCTCTAAACTAGGGAGAATATAAAGCAAAAAAACTCTCCGGCAACCAGGACGGCCGGAATAAATAAGACTTAATAAATCGTGATCCTTAACCTATCCTAGTTTCTTAAAAATTTGCATTTTCGTAAGCCCTATGCAATTCTATTAAATTTAAATAACTCTACCGAAGATTAACTTCCCCAATCGCTACTCGAACATCAAACTTAGTAGTGGGTCGAGCGAATCTCCTTATTAGTTTGCGTGGAGGCTTCATAAAGTTAGCACAATGCAGGACCAAGTCAACCACTAGATTATATGGATTCGAACTGTCAGCTAATGGTTTAAACATTAGAAATCAGCATTTCTTTTTTGCATTGCCACACGGTGACACGACTATCGCCTGTATGTTATCTTTTACGTGTTTGCTATACTATTGTTTGGCCAATAACTGATCGAGTTTGATGATTATTTTTTCGTAAGACAAATCATGATTCGGAGACGGTCCTACAAAAAACCGGCCAGATGCGAGTCGGACCCGCGCACGAAGGGTTCCGTACTATCATCTATATATTAAAAATTACGTGTTGTATGGGAGCCCCCTTTAATATTTACTTCATTATTATTTAATTATTTATTTTGAAAGGTAATACATAAGTAATTCTGTGAAAAGATTCTGTGAAAGTTTGAATCGTCTACCTGTTACCGTTTTTAATATTGAGCAAAAAAATACGAAAAAAACAAATTTATTGTATGGGGTATTTTGTATAAACGTATCTTAATATTTTATCTTTTTTAATTTTTAAGAAATAATAGTTTGTTGTTACAGCGGACATTCAGCTTTCTAGCTATCACGGTTTATGAGATACAGCCAGGAGATAGACAGACAGCGGAGGTTTAGTAATAGGGTATCTGTTTTTACCCTTTGGGTACGGAACCTTAAAAAAAAGGAATTTGGTTCAGTTTCGCTCTCTTTGAGTTAATAGCTAGCCGACGCGGTGCATTTGTTTCACGTGGTACTACATACTCTCTGTTTAGACGGCACGTGGGTTTGGTGAGAAGAAATTTATGTAAAAGTAAGGTGACCTGTAATGAAATGAAATTTATTTATTTGCGGAATATGTGTGTTTAAAAGTTGTTACAGAATACTTATTCATACCAACATCTACCACAACATTCTACCACATTGTGGTGTGCAAATATCTAACTTAATTAAATAGATTGTATTTTTTATTTTTGTTATTTATATATTTTAACATATAAATTCGTTTAAATATATTTAGTACTAGGTTAGCACTAATTAATTAAAGCAAAAATTTTAACGATCGAGTTTTACCCTATCTACCATACACTACCACCGTAGGTAGGGAGGAACTTTAAAATGTTTCTCTACATTCCGATTTTAAGACTTTTAGACACTTTATATTGAGTGTTTTAAGACCATAATTTCTAAACTACGAAACTTATGACTTGGAAAAATTCGAAACAATTTGTTTCGAATACTACTCCAAATCAAAAAAGGAATAAATCAAATCCGATCAAAAACCGGACTACTCGATAATAAAATAAGTTTCGACTTTTACCGCTCACACACGAGAAGAAAAAAGAAAAGTATCTCATGAATTTTCACGCGTCGCGACCTTCCAGTCAAATATTGTTACGATTGGTTTATTAGATTCTGCAATGATGGCGGTCATAATACGGACAGATAGACAAAAAATAAGAGGTAAACAAATAAAGGGTTATCGAAAAAAATATATTAGTGATATATTTTAAGTGTGAATAAATTGTTTTTTTGTGCACATCGATAATAATATTTAAATCGGTTTTTTGCATTTTTACTACGCTTTAATTATTACATGAATATATTATTTTTATGTAATAATCGATTGAACAAAATTAGTTCCGTGTTTTCGGAGTTTATCCCAAACATGTATTATGACATTCCTTATTTACACGTACGAATATTATGTATGGATACATAGGATAAAGGTTGCTGAGGTAAAACAAAAGAAGGAGCACCGTTTCACAACAAATTAACACTGGTTTGAAATAAACAGACCAAAACAGGTGCGAAGAAAAAGTGAGATTAATGTTTGCGGAGGCTTTTTACTGCGGAATGACTTGAAATATTAAACAGGGGTAACAAACTCTTATATCTTGCATAAACTTCTTCGTTCTAATTCACTCAATGTTATATGACCCTAGTACATGAATTGCGATGAATAAAATGTTGGTTTAGTAGCAAGATACTAAAGAATCGACAATCACTAGGAAATATGTTTTCAATAACCAAATAAAACATCTAAAGCTGAAAACATATTTCGGGTTATATTTGTCGACATTTTATTTTACGAAAGGAATTAAGTTGTTATATCTGTAGTTTTTGAAGTACAAAATGTATGAGTTGAGAAAATGTTTTGACTATTTTTTCAAACATAATGTATGAAACAAAATAATTTGTCAAATCGTTCCTAATTTATCAGTTTAGTATTTGCTTATGAGGATTTATGCTTTAAAGCGTTTTATACGTCTAACGAGAACAATACAAGACAAAATAACATATCTGTCACACTCCCCTTTTAGCTTATTAGGTATCTAAATTTCATAATGAAAATTAAAAAAAAAGATATATGTTTTAAAAAAAAAAAAAAAATGGTTATGGTTACCTATCAGAAATTCAACTTTTGAAAGAAATCAATGTTGTTGAGTTAAAAAGGGTTAATAGATCATGTATCGATATCGATACACTACTTTTTCTGAACAACCATAGCAATGTCAGAATGGCAGCCATATTTTGTTTTAATGGCAGGTTTTTTCATAGGTATTTTATGTCCATATATTTAGAGGTAAATAGATAAATCTCTCTAATTTTAGCATTTGGCATTAGTCAAATTGAAATTTGCATCAAACTACCCGATTCAATATAAATGAGCTAAACGATTCAAATTAATTCAATTCAAAATAATTATCGAAATCGTCAAAGAAACTCAGGGCCTTGAGTAAAAAAGTGGCCTAAATTACTCAAGCTCATTAAATGAGATTTGGCGTGAACGAGGGTATACATGGCACACTTATTTCTTCGTGATTATTTTACTTGAGCACTTTAACTTAACAAAATTATTCATAATGCCACCAAAATCGATTAATTTCCCTCATTATAAACATGAAATTCAATAATTACGAAATAACAACGACCATTTTGTTTCTCGATGGCGCTAAAACCCCTTTCTAACTTGCAAAAAAACATACCTGTCGCTTTACACGCCAACTATTTAAGCTAATCAACAGCGGATTTATTTACATTGCTGTCGTTAAGCGCGCTTTATTCAACATTAAACATATTATTTTCGTTATTTTTTTATATTGATGGCTAATTCAAAGTTCTCTAACGACCAACATAAATAACCTAAGATAAAAAAATAGGGCTACTTTAGATCAGTAACTACGCAACCACTGTTATTTTTTAATATATAATAAAAATATCTTAGCAACAAAATTTTAAGAGGCCTATCTTTATCTGTACCTAAATAGGCTATTAATATTGGTGGTCATTTTGTTGCGCACTCATTAAACTAATTTTAAATTATCGTTATCTTTTTTCCATGAGAGCAATAGAAAGAGACAAAACACTTTTAGTGCTGTCAAATTAATTCGTAAACGTTATTCCTAAAGACGTTTAATTTATCACTCGGAAAAAGTTTATTAAAAACATCTCGTTTGTTCCATCTCGTTTGTTTTTCTTTCATTTGAAACAGACAGCAGGCATATAAAATAAGTTTAGTTCTTGACCAGCAGAATCACCACCATTGGCCGTAAACCTGTCTACAATCTTCTCAGTTTCGTATTTAAGAAAACACACGTATAAGCATCTAGCCGTTAGACGTTTTACTTACCTGGTTATAGAAAATTTCCTCTAGGTGATCAAAGCAGGTTGTAAGTTTTAAATTTTCACCAAATCGTGTTCAAAACTGACAGAGTTAGACGATAAATTGACAGATATCAGAATTAAATATGTAATTACTAATTACATAATTACTCGTACCATTTATATCTTCAAAATCGATAGAAGATACTAGGAAACCAGAACACAACAATGGTCAGCATTGACGATGGTAACAATAATTGCGATAGATGTGGTATCTATTTCTTGTCAACTAGTTACTAGGTTATTCTACTAGTGGGCGATTGGATCATCACATCCCTACACCCTCAATGTAGGCAACACAATAATATAATTAACTAATGAATTAGTTAATGAGTTAGATATTTCAAAATAACTAAGTATCTTCATGCCCATATCCCCAAAGAGGTGGTTAAAAGTGAGATATAGGCAGAGGCATAACTAGGGTACCCACGACAAGCCGAAGCTACTAAGTCCCACAATGTGATAGACGTGACAAGCCTATCGCGCACCAGGCACATATCCAATCCCGGATAATTTAATCAGAAAATTGAAAATACTAATTTTCTTTTTTGTTGCCCGAACCGGGAATAGAACCCGTAACCTTAATATTATATAGGATTGAATCTATATCTTCACCCTACGAGAAGATAACAAATTGCAAAGTCAACATAATATAAAATAATAAACACGTACACTGAAATTGATAACCTCCTTTTTGGAATCGGTTAAAATACAGGTATATCCAAGCATTACACTTAAAAATATTTATAGACGAAGCTTCTATCTCGCTATCAACAGGTTATTTATTTGCCTTTCTCAGATATAAAAATAACCTCTAAGCTTGGTAATGTGTAAATTGAACCATGAGGAAATTGTTTAATTTTGTGGAGAAGAGTCTGGAACGTACAAAGCACTAACTTATTTTTAAAAAAGTATCTTCACGCCCACAACCCCAAAAAGGTTAGCAGTGGCATAACCAGGACACCAACGACTAGCCGAAGACACTAAGTCCCACAATGTGATAGGTGGCAAGCCTATCGCCAACCAGGCACATATCCATTCCCGAGCAACGTTTTTTTTATTAGAAAATTAGAAAAATCCAATTTTCTTTTTGTTGCCCGACCCGGGATTCGAACCCGGGACCTAGTGCAGTCAAGTCAAACAACTGAATCGCTAGACCAAATACTACCTTATTTTTACCTTATATATTACCTTAAATATTACCTATCACTTTGTTTACATAAGTAGTACCTACGTTAGTACTCATTATTCTGTGCCTTCAGCTATTTGTGAGTGACCTATTGGTTCCTCTTCCTACCTCTTCCGGGATACAGTTGTAAAGGTACTTGCTTCCTACAACTTCACCTTCTTGGCAGTAACCTTTCTCTTTTGCTGTCTTTGATTATATATATCGCTCTTAGTTGATATTTTTTTTATGACATTGGAAGGCAAACAAGCAGACGGATTTCCTGATGGTAAGAAATTCACGCAGCCTAGAGACACCAAAGGTGGTAATGACGTTAAAGCGGCAGGAATAGGTAAGGCGGTGGTACCAATCCGGGTGAGTCGCTGCGAAACTTGGTAGAGTTAGTTGTCAGGGTGTTAGTGACGGTAAACCTAAGCTCACCTTTTACGGGCTGCCTGGCAGAAAGTCAGATGGTCTTTTCTGCACAGGAGCCCGGACCAACACCGGGAAAAACAGCATTAACCGCATTAAACAATGAGAAGTATATTTTTTATAAATGTACAGTCTTATTATTAAACAGACTAAACTACTTCAAAGTTCAACCTGGTATTATGGTATTACAGTCTTTATTACACTATGATACAGACCACAATTTAAACTTTACTTTGTTCTGTCGGGGGTTAAAAAAGCAAGGAAGTTTAAGTCGAGATAATTAACGAATAAAATTGAGGAAAAATTTGAATTTTTATATCAACTTGATCAACTTATATTTGGATTAAAAATTAACGCTAGTCGAGAAGATAATTGAAGCGTGAAGAGCTGCTGAATAATTCATTGTGAATAATTACGGCTAAATGTAAGCGACGACGTAACCTCATTGCTTCCATTAAATTTATCATTTTCTTTTTATAAAACCATCCGAATAATCCTGCTCACGACAGTTTTTATTTAGGGACTTATTTATAATCGGGCAATAGTATTAGATAATCGGATGTAGGATGCTGTCGCATTCTATGTCACTGCTCTAAAACGCCGGTCACCGATATTAGACGTTTTACCAAGTTGGAGAGTTTTGAAAACAAAAAGTAAAGCGGCTAGGATGCGCACGTAATTTTTTAGACAAAAGTAATAATAAAGGGTACAAAAAATACTGAACGAGACGAAACTTTTTCCGTTTTTAAAATTTTTAAAAATTAACCCAAGCACAGGGAAAGTGCTAGAATAAAAATTCCTCAAGCGAAACGAAAGTTATGGCCATTATAAATGTGAATTTCATATGTAAAGATGAACTCATTTAGCAGGTACTCAGAACTATCTACCCGCTATATAACGGTAAGAATTGAAAATTTCGCCACTTTTTCCAAGTCGTGTCGGGGGCGAAAATTTTTGACAAATACTATCTGAGCCTTTACCATGAGTTTGTGTAGATTACGTTCGGTAAGTTACCTGTCAAAATCTAGATCATTTTTGGTCTAAAAATGTGTTTCTCTTAATTACCAATAGAGGCGCTGTTTAAATTTTTCATCATAGAAATAGGAATTATACTTGGAGGTCAATGGTTTTCGTACAATTTACAGAGACTGTAGCGAATATAGTAAACTTCACAGGCCGTAAACTAATAGTCAGGTTTTTGTTAGAGTTAACCGTTGCTGCTAACTATCGGGTATATGAGACCCATATTTACGAATGTTGTTACACTTGTCATAAATGGTTTCAGAATTTTCACATTATTAAAATTTCTAAAATTAATCGTACCTGAAATATTTACTTTTTTACTAAAAGGGCGAACCGCTTCCCGGAAGCTTTGTATTCACAATCAACGCGGACGTAAAGCGCTCGTTGACACTCTTCAAACTTCATCAAAGAACCTTTTTGACACTTTTTGCTGCACTGGTATGAATATCTATCCTGGATATTTTTTAACAAACAGAGAAGGTTTTAGATTTATATGATACGAGGGTGGATCCAAAAGTTCTAAGCCCGACCAAGAAAATGAAAGAAAAGTGGGTCTAAATTTATTTTTATTTTTCCACATAGTCTCCATCTAGCTCAACACACTTCTTCCACCTGACCTGCAACTTGTTTATCCCCTCGAAAAAAAAGATTCCGGAAGGTCGGCGAAATAGTCGTTTACTGCGACTATCACCTCATCTTTGGTGGAAAATTTCGAGCCACCCAAGTGTTTTTTTTTTAATTTGGAAATATATATATAATATATAATAAGGTGAGTGGGGGAGCAATTCGTAGCCACAATCATGGATTACAGACATTGTTTCAACCGAAGTGTGAACCCGTGCATTGTCTTGATGAAACAAAATTTTCTTACGCAACATTCCCGGCCTTTTTTCTTTTATTTCTTCCTGGAGTCTTCGTAAAAGGTTACAATAATAACAAGAATTTAAAGTTTGACCTTTCGGTAAATAATCTACAAAAATAATGCCCTTCGCATCCCAAAAAACAGAAGCCATGACTTTGTTAGTCGACAAAACGGCCTTAGCCTTTTTCGGTGTAGGAGAGTCTGATCTTTTCCACTGTTTGGATTGTTGCTTTGATTCAGGAGTGTGGTGGTGAACCCAGCTTTTATCAATGGTAACAAATCTAGATAAAAAGGCCTCGAGATCAGTTTTAAAAGTTCCAAACAGTCTCGCGAAATTTTGTATCGAACTCGTTTTTGTTCAGCTGAAAGCAATCTCGGGACCCAGCGAGCAGAAACGTTATGGAACCCCAACTCTTCCGTTATTATGTGTTGCACCCGGCCATAACTAATGTTTGTTATCTCAGCTATCTTACTAATGGTCAAACGTCGGTCACCCAGTACGAGATCACAAATTTTATCGATGTTTTCTTTCGTGGTAGAGGATGTAGGCCTTCCACTCCTAGGATCATCTTTAATGCTCTCGCGGCCGCGCTTAAACTCAGCTACCCACTTCTTGCAACTGGAATACGATGGAGCAGACTCCCCCAAAGTGCTCACCATATCTTGATGGATGTGTTTTGATGATAGGCCTTTTTTATTGAGGTACTTAATGACTGCACGGTGTTCAATTTTCTCCATTATTGAAAATTGCGTCAGATTGCTTCAAACAAATAAATTTACATTATTTATATTGTGCAGTATCGGAACGAAACTGCGCACAATAAATCAATATGACACACACTAACAAATGACGGTAGATTTTAAAAAGATGTCATAGCTCCATGTAGGTTAGGCCACGAACTTTTGGATCCACCCTCGTACTATTTATTGCTCACAATTCTGACCACGTTGTAATATTTTAACACACCAAACACTCCGTTTCGTCCCCGTGTTGGTCCAGGCTCCTATAGACCATCTGCCTTTCTGCCAGGCAGCTCGTAAAATACTAGCGTAGGTTTTCCGTCACTAACACCGTGACATCCTGCTAAGTGGTAGAGTTTTGCAGCGTTAATGCTTGCCGTTGGTGTCTCTATGTGGCTTGAATTTCTCATCATCAGGAAATCCATCTGCTTGTTTGCATTTTCATAAAAAATACTCGAGATATAGGAATAATAAGTACCTTCTATAAGATTTCCGAGATTTAATGTATGTAATATAATTTGTATGTGACTATATACATATAATGGAGATTCCATTTCGCGTGGCCATCGCATGACGCTATAACAGTTGGACCGATTTTGTTAATATGTTTTTATTGTATTAGTTATTGTCACAAGAAGGTTTTATGAAGAGAAAAACCAATACAATACTTTATTTTTTCCATACAAACCGTTAGAAAACGTTAATGTTAAGCTATACGAAGTTCACCGGATTGACTAGTTATATTTAAATGTGTTGTAAAAATACAGTCCTCAAATCGGTGAAGCCTTTTAAACAAGATTTGTGTTTTAATTTAATTAGATATTCTTTACTAAGTAAATAATACAAAACAGACAAAGCATGACATTACCGGTTTAATTGGATGACTATTTACTTTTTTGTTACTTAAGGGACGTTTACCAATTACGTGTTTTAAAATTTTTCGCTTTTTGTTTCATAAATTTCTCTACCAATTTTTTTAAGCGAACGAGGGTGATTTACTTTTATGTGATAGTAATTGTTGCTCGCAGCTTTGACCGTGTTATAATATTTTCGCTTCGGGAAACGGTCAAGTATAAACAGAGATATCTAGGACTAAAGAAAAAAACATTATGTACTTAACATATTTGCTACTAATAATACTGAACTAGTACCGGTATAAAACCATTTAACCCATAATACAAGTACTATGTCTGTTACCGTTATTAAACAGTACCTCTTAAAATAAATTCCGGTTATTGTGAAACCTCTCACACGAGCCACGTATGTAGGGAGTTTCAGGGGCGATAAATCGATGTAGCTAGGAATCATTTTTAGAAAATGTCATTATATTCGTGTTTATACTGAAAATTTTATTCGTGTTTAAACTGAAAAATATGGCTCTTCCTGACATCTATTGGCGAATAATAATACTATCTTTTACATTTACTATATTACATTTTTCAAAAAAATGCTTGCTTTTAATACATTTACTGAGTAATCTAATTTTAAATTATGTCTATTTTCTTTCAATGACATTAAAACAAAGAGACAAAATACATTTAGTGCTACCTGATAAGTTTATACATTTTACAAAGACACTTCTACGTTAAAACGTTGATTAAAAACATTAGCCATTTTATTAATAAACACTCACTAAAATAGGAGTAAAGTTTAGTTGATGTTATATATAAATACATAGAAATAGTTAAATAGATACCAGTATAAATTTAAGGAACACCCACAACAGGAAATACAGACGTATATTTGCCAGACATTCATGTTGGTCCGGGTGCCTTTGCTGAATAGACCACCTGTCTTCCTGCCAAGCAGCTCGTAAAAGGCGAGCATAGGCTACCGCCATTAAGACCGTGACATTTGAGTAGGTGGTAGAGTAAAGATTCAGCCGGATTGGTACCAATGCCTTATTTGTTCCAGCAGCCTTAAAGTCAGTGCTTGCCGTTGACGTGTTCTGGTTCGGAGGATAGGGTATCCGGTTGCTTTTGCTCGAGACCTAACATCTGGTCTCAGGTTAGCAATGCACCATTACCACCTTTGGTGTCTCTAGACGGCATGAATTTCTCGCCATCAGGAAATCCGTCTGCTTGTTTGCCTTCTAAAAACAAAAATAAATAAGATAAATGATAATCATCACATAAACGCTTTGCCCTGTCGGAAATCGAACCCGAGTCTCGCGGTTGGTAGATGGAGTTAGACGTGTACTCTAACCTCTGGGCCAACATTCCATCAAAATTACTTATTAAAGTAAGAATAAAAACAACTCAATTTCAAAATAAACAGCAACCATAAATGAAAAAGTACAGATGAGCAAATATTTATGCATATATAGAGGTAGAATTTCGAAGTAACTAAGTTATACGAGGCAACAGGTGCTCCCCATCCTTCCCCTTTCCCAAGAAGGAAGGGTCAGGTGAAACATCCCTTTGACGGTGGTACTGCGAAAACTTTCGAGTTGTATTTGTTTTATTAAACAATAGCTATGTTCTAATGCAGAACTTTAATACAATATTTCTGAAAGATTCTTATTGGTATACTAGCCTATCCGGCGAACTAAGTTTACTTTAACTTGATGATTTCTGCCTACCCTGTAAGGAGGCTTCACGTGAACATACATGTATAATTGTCTAATTTACAATTTGACTCTTACCCCTCTCCCACGGGGTTATTAAAGGGGTTCCCCCTTTAGGAAGCGGGATAAAAGTACCCTATAACATCTTCGAGACATAAAGTAACTAGCATACAAATTTCGTTACAAACATTCAGACTCATAATTTCTAAAAATGCTAAAAATATTGCCCCAATGCTAAAAATGTTGCGCTTCCACCCATTTTTTTTTAATATCTTCAATGTTTAAAATTCACTGTTTAGCCTATTTATTAAATAAAAATAGACGACTCGACGTCGGAAGCACCCATTAAGAAATTTGGTATATAGCTACACTATAATTTAGATACATTATTTATTTTTTATCGCTGCTTGCTGCTGAAATTTCATTATCAGAATTAATAAAAATACACTTGTACATTTAAGCATATTATAACAAAGTACAAAAGACGCTTACGTTCCTGAAATATAAATAAAGTAAAAATAAATAAAGAAATATAAATAAAGTAAGTAAACAATTGTGGTCCTGAATATGCTCGAATTAGAAAACCGGTGGGTTAATATTATACTTAAATTGAAATAAATATATTCATATTTCACGTCCAAATTAATGAAATCGGTTTCTAAATGACGGGAAAATTGCTTGACATATAAAAATGGAACGGAGTTCACTTCCTCTTGAGGTTGGAGATAGCCGACGCGTACCTTTAAAAAGCGATTAAAATGATTTACTTAACACTCACAATATTTATTACCAATTTCATTACTTATTTATATAAGTTTATTATTTTTATGTTATTTTATTGATATTTCATATTATTATTTTTACATACTGCTGGTCGCCCATTGATCGAAATTCGACCATAATAAATTTTGAATATCTTGTTGATAAGAACGCCATCTTCATTCCTTAAGACCAACTACTTTGTTTCCAAACTTTTTAGAGCGCCATCTGTGAACTTTTATCGTTATCATCAATATATTTGTTTGTGTGTGTCAAATGCATGGTAGTGTGGGTAATGTTTTATTTATTGATTAAATGTACTTTATAAGCAATTAACGTTTAAGTGTATTCTCTCACAAAAAATACATAATATACTTAAACCGAAATAAACTTATTCTTATATCATTTAAAAAAATGCACCCCTTTAGTATAAATCACATAAGTGCATAACTGACGAGAAAATTGCTGCACTTATGTACTAAAATATAATACACTATATTATTGGCAATTTCAAATTATATTCATAGTTTTAGTATTCGTTTGCTGAAAGTGGTCTAGACTTGATACAGCAAAGTGCAAGAAGTTAAAGCTAATTTACAGCATATCAAAGTTATCATGGTTTTAACTGAATTACCACGATATAATTAATTATTATTGCTACGTCATGCTATTATTATTTATTATTATTAATTATTTATAATAATATTATTAATTTGACATTTAATTTTACATATACTGATTTGACATTACTTTTATTTTTCATTAACTGTTTGCACATATTTTGATATTTATATGCAGTAAGTAATAAAATAAAAGTAAAAATATGTCTGCTTGCATGCTTTTACATTCTATAAAAAGCTTGTTTGAACTTTGCCTTCTATATCCCTACACAGTATAAAACAAAGTCGTTTCCTCTGTCCCTACTCCCTTTGTTTGCTTAAATCTTTAACTACGCAATAGATTTTGATGCGGTTTCTTTAATAGATAAAGTAATTGAATAGGAACGTTTACATGTACATTTCATAACCGTGCGCAGCCGGGGCAGGCCGCTAGTCTATGATATTATTGTCTATTACAAAATGAGTCTATGCACTACGCCGCGCTACGGTCATGCTACGTTGCGATTACCTACGAAATGCTACACTTCATTTATATTAACAGCTACACTGCGCTACGAAATGCAACTCGGAACTCTATCTGTCTTATATGGGCATTTTTAAAAAAACGTTCCCCATACTTAAAAGTTGACCCACTTTTTAAGTACCTTTTTTGTAAGTTACATGTAAGTTTACATGATAGGTAATTTTCTAATAAGTACACTTTATATATATTAATAACTACACTGGGCTACGAAATGCGAGTTTTAATTCCAGCCGTCTTATATACGCCGCAATGTACCGAGATTACTAATGTTCTTGTTATTGCCTGAGTATCCCAATAAGTAAATTGATTGACATTTCATTATAAATAATTGTTACCGTGACAAACTATTAAACTAAAATAATGTGAGACAAAAGAAAGAAGCAGAGAACTTCAACGTTTTTGTGTAGGTTATTAAATAAACCAAAGTTTTGTAGAAAAATGAAGTATATTATTTTTATAGTAGAACAGGCCTAAGCCTGCACGAAGCAGACAATTTATTAAAGAAAAGCAATGAAAAAGATATGATCCTAAAGAAAACATTTGGTTCATTATCGAAATAACTCTGCATAATATGACAAAAATTAGCACCGGCTTTAATGTGTAAAGATATAACTGAAAACACGAGCTTTTATAAATAAAATTATTAATTAAAAATAGAAAACAAATTTTTAAAAATAAAAAGGGCCTAAAAACTACTAAAAGTGTATAATATGTAAATGACTAATTAAAATAAAAGAATCAATTTTTCTTTTGTATTTACTTAGTTAAGTCTAAGACAGCAATTCCCTAATTGGGAAAAAACATATTTGAATTCCTGTCAGGCAGCTCGTAACAAGCTAACGAAGGTAAAATTTATATTACATACATACATTAGCACCAAGACCACTGATGATATATTGCAGCAACTTACTCGGGTAGGGATTCACAGGCTTACCTATTCCTGGCGCCATAATGACAGTGTCATGTTCCGGTCTGGACGGTAAGACATCCTGTAGACTTGCACAATTGCACCTACAACATCTATGGTGTCTATAGGCCACGATTATCTCTTACCATCAGCTGAGCCGTGTGCTTGTTTGCTATCTTATCACATAAAAAAACATATATTTATTATGATAGAAGACGCAGAAAGGCAATAGGTATTAGCACATTTCAAGAGGAAAAATTGTTTATAAAAGTTAATGTTTACTACAATATTATTAGTGAAAGTAAAAACTCCTTTATAAACAATTTGTGTGCTATATAACAGATTATAGGTAATAAACTTCCTTGCTTTCTCCTATTTTTCAAACCTAAAATTAAGTTGAACAATTATGTATCTCAAGATAACTCTTAAAATGTTTTTTACAGAATATTTCAAAAGTATGAAATTATTGAAACAGATGTGTTAGTCTTAATATTAATTACTTCCTATTTAAATGAGAACGTCATTTTTTCGAGCAACTAGTTTGCGAAAATATCAGTCAACTGGTTGCAAGACGCTACCTATAATATTTTTATTTAAACTTTAAAGTAATGCTACTATACTTTAGAGAAACAAAACGTCTGCTCTCTCACGCAATCAGACATTAACTAAACTAGTTGAACAACAAATCTAATCTATATATTAATACGTGATGCCAAAACTTCGGACCCAGGAGCATAAAATTTGGCACACTTATAGTTTATGTGTAGGAGAAGTGCAGAACGCTAATATTTTTCAATAATAATGCTTATAACGTATATTAAATCAACAAATAAAACATTACCCACACTACTATGCATTTGACACACACAAACAAACATATTGATGATAACGATAAAATATCACAGATGGCGCACTAAAAAGTTTGGTATCAAAGTAGTTGGTCTTGAGAAATGAAGATAACGTTCTTATGAACAACATATTAAAATTTATTGTGGTCGAATGTCGACCAATGGGAGACCACTAGTTTGTTGAAATGTTCAGGTAACTGAGCATCGCCATTGTGGGGCTCTTCATTTCAGCTTAGACGACCTGTAAGTAATTCCACTTTTTGTTATTAGTTAAAATGTTTACTGTTCAAGTGTCAGTTTTTTTTTTAATAACTAATGTGCTGCCAACCTCGCAGTTTTTACAACTTCACCGGGCTTTATGGGCCGAGCAGAGTACTCAGCTCGGCAGAGTGCTCAGCCCGAGTCAGGTTCATTCAGGTTCATAGTACTAACACGCAAACATGAGTACAAACTATTGACATCGGTGGGAACAATACTTCGTAATATTCTGGGTCATGCAAAGTAGTTAAAAGAACCTTAGAATGAATACTGAAATTGATCAATTTGTTATTCAAATTCATAAGAACGACCTGTTTAGTGGCTATTTTGAGCTTTATAATGGGCCTTTGCTCTTCAAAAGATACAGAGAACAATACAGGGTGGGTCTATTGTTTTTTGTTTACGAATATATTGTTTACGAATATATTAATTAATACAAACACAGGCGCAACCCGCTATAATAAATACTTAGTTACAGGACAAATGAGACGATAAACTTGTATTATGGTTGTTAGTCAAAGAAACGAATAACTATAAAGGTAAGTAAATAAAAATACTGAAACAAGTAAAATAAAAAAAATATCTTCACACCCATATCTCCGAAAAGGTAGGCAGAGGCAGAACCAGGGCACCCACGACTAGCCGAAGACACTTAGTCCCACAATGTAATAAGTGGCAAGCCTATCGCCAACCGGGCACATATCCAATCCCCAGCAACATTTTTATTAGAAAATTGGAAAAAAACAAATTTTAATTTGGTGCCCGACCTGGGAACCGAACCGGGACCACAGTCAAGTCCAACACATGGACCGCTGGACCACAGAGGCGATGAAAAAAGTAGGTAAATATAAATAAAAAACCATACATTCTGATGAAAATATCTTTTATTAGTGATAGATTAGCGACAAGCACGTAATGGGTCTCCTGATGGTAAGAGACAATTGTGGCCTATAAACACCAAAGATGTTGCAGGCAAGGCTTCAAATACCGGTATTTTTATTAATTAATGACCTTGAAGCAATACCGATACCAAGGCGTTACCTGTACTGTGTGTATCGGTACCAGACTTAGTACCGGTACTGTTGGTTTAAGGCTTTTGATACCGGTACTGTTTCAATAATACCGGTACTAGAAAATATATTACTTAATATTTATTCTTCAATTGAAGATATCTCTGTTCTTTCATGAGAGATTAAAATAATACCGATACCTAAAAAGGAAAATTGGCAACGTCGCACTTGTATTTAACGGGTACCTTAATTAGATACCGGTTTTTATCGGTATTAGTACCGGTACTTGTTAGATACCGGTATCGGGTCGGTACCGGTATACGAAGTACCGGTACCCACCTTGGAACCGGTATCCATGTATCAAAATGGCAAGAACCGCTAAATACCATTACAGAACTTGTACTTTTCGTACCGGTTTCAAGCCTTGGTTGCAGGTGGGTCACTGTCTTGCGGCCGGGGTGTTAGGACTACATACATTCATACATATCTTCACGCCAAGTCCCAGACTTCACGATCCTGACAAACCTGTCTTGCTTCCTTCACATTCATAACCCTTTTCATACAAACACGCCGGTTTCGGAGACTCTTGACACCACCCTCGGATAATATCCGATTGATCTGATCGTGAAATGTCAACCTTGGTCTCCCCGGCTACCTACATCCATCCATATTCGCATTGTATATCTGCTTTGTCAGTCAATCTTTCATCTGTCATTCTTTCCACATGACCGAACCAGTGGAGCATGCCCTTTCGCATTTTAACACCAACACTTTCAATCCCACTCTTTCTCGGATTTCACTGTTACGAATGCGGTCAGCGAGCGTTACACCACAGATTTTCCGTAGTGCTCTCATTTCGACCGCATTTATCCTACTTTCATGCTCTTTCTGACTTACCCAACTCTCGCTTCCATACAATAACGTTGGAATAAGCACAGAATTATGCAAAGCGAGTCTAGCTTAGGACTAGACGGACACTATTGACAAAGAATCAAATCACTAGTCTCATTTGCACACCACAAGTTGGTAGAATATGTAGGAACGCTTAAATAATTTTGTAACATCTTTGTAACACTCATATTCCGCAAATAAATATTTTTTTTCTTTTCTTCTTCTTTCTTCGTTAATAATTGAGGTCGCAAGACTCATACAACTTGACTAAATTGTTAGTATATGATTTTGCGATTTGCCTCTGTGGTCTAGCGGTCCGGCGTCGGACTTGACTTCTTGAGGTCTCGGGTTCGATCCCCGGGTCGGTCTTTTTTATTAAAATTGACTTTGCTCGGGATTGGATTTGTACACAGTTAGGCTTATAGGCTTGCCAGCTATCACATTGTGGGACTAAGTGGCTTCGGCTAGTCGAGGGTGCCCCGGTTTTGCCTTTGCCTACCCCTTCCGGGATATGGGTATGAAGATACTTACGTAGCGAAATGGTATTATTTAAAAGAAATCCTACTAAGTTTTATAAATATGCAGTGCGGTTTTAAACTTTGTAACAGGGCTCTCTTACTTTCTTATCACGTTCGCGGTTGAATTTCAGATTTTAACGAGTTCTGAGAATTCTAGAATCTTGTAGTGGAAATTCTACTTAGACAGTCGTAATAGTTTGCGAAAGTAATTCAATGTTTTATTTTGTAATGTATATTTACTTTCAATAAATAAGTATACATTTTAATAAACATGTTTTGTCCTCTTGGAGTTTCATGTATATTTTCATCCACTATCAGTTAAAATATATTATTTTCATGACAAGCTTTTATTTTCAAGGGCTACTACAAGCAGTATACTTGTAAAGTACTATAAATGACATCAAAGAAGCCCAAACACGATATGATAATATTGTAAATTTTAGAAGTTTCTATGATCACATCTTGGTTGCCTCTTATAGCACTACGTTTCCCCATTAACATCTATTCTAACGAATAGTCTTAACGTCACTAGCACCGTGACATCTTACTACCTTACGTATTCCTGCCGCCATAACTTCAGTGCTTGCCGTTGACGTGTTCGGGTTCAGGTAAGGTAGGCGGAAAACTTCCTTTTGCTCAAGGCTTAACATCCCGGTCTCAGGTTGCCTACGCATCATTACTACCTGTGGTCTATCTAGGCGTCGTGAATTTCTTAGCATCTCGAAATCTGTTTGCTTGTTTGCCTTCCAATATCATGAACAAAAATGTCACAGTAATTATCGCATTCTCATCGATTCGATCTCACGTGTAAACAAAATATCAGCTCTGTTGATAACCGAAAAGTGGACAAATTCAGCGAGCACGATTCAAACCCAAAAATTGATCTATTTCTCGCAGGTGACTTCAATAAATTTTACAGGTGGGCAGAGCCGCGGCCAAAATCTAATGTTACATATTAAATCCGAAATTGACCAATCAACTCCCAATTAAAGCCATACGCTACAGTCCACACGAAAGTGTTTATCTTCATGATGTCAGTTATTGGATTATCAATTTATTACCTGGCAGTTGTGACTCTCTAATATCACCATGGAAATAGAATATTTATAGAACAGTTCTTACTGAAAGTATCGATTCAAACGTGGAGGGATACAAAGAATATCAATCAAACGAATATTTTACCTGTTTGCTTAAACTTCATTGACATTGTAGGATGGCACTTAAGGCTAAACTATTAGAAATCACCTATTTTTAATTCAATTTTAAAACACCAAATGTTCTTTGTTTTGTTCTGAAAACAATGTATAATGTTATTCGATAAACGTATTAGATTAATTAACGACTCAAAACATATCTCTGTTATAAAAGAACACGAAAATAATAAACTTTTCATTTTATATTTAAAATTTATTAAAGTCAACGTTGAAAAACATAAAGTAAACTTGGTTATAATGTTTTGCTGGTTAAATTCAATGCCTAATTATTTAAAATATCTCTTAAATATCACATAATTATTGAAGTGAAAACTTCTTTAGCGCCATTGCGCACTTTTTTTTTGAATGGGTAAAAAACTTCTAAACTCGCGTCAGATCGTCAGAACATAAGAGGGCGCACTGCGCATGCGCGAATAAGGCGGATCGAAATCTAAATTAAAACGTAGATTCAATGCTGTTTTTGTATTGCTTAGATATTTCCGAAGAGTAAAAGATTCGCAATGGATAATACGCCGCAATGTACCTACCATTACATTCTCACAAGACAACATGATACATAGCAGACCCGTATAATATCAACAGACATTGCTCTATTTGTTCCATCTTGAAAATAAGCTTTATGTGTAGACGAGCAATGTTCGATCTACAGATAATGTGACAACGCTCCTAGCTGTCTCGCAGTCTTACTTTAGCGAATTTTACTAAAAAAAATCCCGCATGTCACCGGGGGGGACAAGCGGGAATTCAAAAAACAAAATTCCCGTATGTCACCCTCTGGTCACTCTAGTCAAAAAAGTTACATGTATACTAATATCTTTACATGCATGGAAATGAACATTTGTTTTTGAAATATAGATAGAAAAAGAACTATTTGGAGTTACATATTTACGAAAATTAAATTTTTTTAACAAAACATGATTCAACAATCAATTTTGACTTTTTATATTTTCAAAAGCAACATTTTTAAAACTTAAATCTACATTCAACACAATCAAAAGTAAGTATCTAGTTATCATAACTACCTATTATTTGTAAAATCACAGATGTCTTTTCGAAGTAAAATTTTTATTCACTAGGTCATAATCACAAAATACTTTAATTTACCTAATTTATTATTTTGTTAAATTATTTATAATCTTCATAGATTAGGCTAAATAGACCTATTGATGAGGCCCTTCTATGATGATTATATCCAAATAGTCTAATCCAAGAAACCTACTATATTCTATATTTTAAGTAGAATGCAGTTGAAGTTGAAGTAGAATAAATTTATATTAATAATGTGTAATAAATTGTAAATTTTTATGATGGAAAGGTAAGATATCAATGATATTTCGTTTTACTAATTACTTTATAACATTAATGAATATTAATAGCTATATGCATTTGTACAGTAAGCAAACGAAATATCTATCCCCCATTCATTAATTTCAAAGTACTATAAGGGGTGAGATGTTTCCTTATTGTAGTAATTATTTATATGTACGTCATTCTCCACGATGACAGGACATTTATGTTTATTGTCATTTTATTACCAAGTATTGCGAAACATAAAAAATATATGTTTGAATTCCCCATCAGCGTTATTGGCTGACGTCACTAATAATAAAAAATACTATCCAAAGACTGATTGTCAAGGAAATAAGGGTTGTTTAGTTTATTATCTCTCTGAGATGACGCGTAATTGCTTCATTTATTTGAAGTATCTTCACGCTCATATCCCCGAAGAGGTAAGAGGTACAGGACAGCCATGACTAGCCGAAGACACCAAGTCCAACAATGTGATAGGTGGAAAGCCAACCAAACCGAGCACATATCCAATCCCGGACTAAGTTATTTTTAACAGAAAATTAAAAATACACAATTTGTATTACTTTTGTTGCCCGATCCGGGAATCGCACCCGGGACCTCAAAAAGTCAAGTCTAAGGCCGGACCGCTAGACCAAAGAAGCGATAGGTTTTATTTATTTGCTTTAAAAAACGAATAATTTAACACTTAGTTGTACACAGATAATATTACGGTATGGATATGTACACACATACTTACATTAAGTCTAAACTTATCCAAACTTTTACACTTTTAATAAAAACGCCATCTTGATTTCTCAAGAGCAACTACTTTCTTTCCAAACTTTTTAGTGCGCCATCTGTGATCTTTTATCATTATCATCAATATATTTGTTTGTGTGTGTCAAATGCATGGTAGTGTGGGTAATATTTTATTTATTCATTTAATGTACTTTTTAAGCATCATTATTGAAAAATATTAGCGTTATGCACTTATTCTACACGTAAACTATAAGTGTGCCAAATTTCATACTCCTTCGTTAGCGCAATTTTCGTAAAAATAACACAATGTGGTAAAAAATTAATGGACGTCTGAACATAAGTATAATGTAGTCACGACTTTTGATAATGATAAATATTCGTAATAAAATAATAAATATTGGTATACCACATCAAAGCACAGGCCTCTCTTTGCTCGTACCTTTAACAAAATAAAAAAATAAACAATACATTTCATTAACATTTTCAAAGGTTCAATTTGCGACTACCAATAAGACCATAAAATTTTTGGAAATTAATTAAAAATGGAAATGCAACAACAGCGGATTGACAATGACAAATGAACTGCAATTTAGTATTATATAATAGTATTGTTTGGTACATTGATGAAGGCCGAAAACTAACATATTATATTATCAAAGATAGACGTGGTTGGCATTAAATATATATACCGATAAGCAGGGCCGTCTTAGATTATGCTGGGGCCCTTGGGCACACAAAAACTTGGGGCCCTGAGACACATAAAAACTTTGGGCCCTTTTGGAATATAAAGAAGTCAAATATCAATTTTATCACTATGATTTTTTTGAAAAAAAAATACCTAATTTTATTACGCTATATCATTAATATTGGTGCGCTGCTTCTTTTTTTATGACTACGATAATAATTTCTTTCGAGATTTTTGTTGAGCAAAATTTTCTATTAAATCCTCAAACTCGATTTTTTGAAGAATGTCACTTTCTGTGCTCATACTTATTGACAAATTACTAAGTCGTTCGGAAGCTGCGAAATAGAAAGCTCCGGAATTTGGGCTACGAGAAAAACGTAATGCACCCAACCAAAATATTTTAAGGTTAAAAGTGAGTGAAATAGTCGATCCTTGTGGGCCCTCTGGGCACTGGCCCCGTATGCCCTTATGGTAAAGACGGTATTGTCGATAAGTACTTGGAGTTATGAATAAAATGGATGCGTCATACTCGCGACGAGGCGTGAACACAAAAAGAATATTATTATTGTTATTAGACAAGGAAAATAATAAGATTATTTTATTTATTTTAACTTTATTGTACACAGAACAAAACTAGTTAAAAAATAAGCTTACCTATCTCTTGTATATTAATTTTAAGAAAAGTAAGTACGTAAAAAGTGAGTATCTTCACGCCCATATCCCGGACGAGCCACAACCACGGCACCCATGACTAGCCGAAGACACTAAATCCCGTAAAGTGATTGCCACCTGTCGGCAATCCGACACAAATCCAAACCGAGCATTTTTTTTTAAATTAGAAAATTGGAAACCACATTTTCTTTTTGTGACCCGACCCGATAATCGAACCTGGGACCTCATGAAGTCAAGTCCAAAACCTAGACCGCTAGACTACACAGGCGATAATTTTGAGATATTTCATATAGATATGGCGGTGAATCACCCTGGTACAGCGTTATACCTATTTGCTCTTTGTTACGAATAAGCATATATGTAAAGTAATTTATGATTTAACTAGCAGTCCGTCTTAGACACAAGAGGACAAACTTCTATGTTATTACACATAAAATAAACTTTCCTCTTGAATCTCTATCTATTAAAAAAATGCAACAAAGTCCGTAGAGTATTTTTAATGAACTGAGCACAGAATACCATATTTGGAACTGCGAATACGTACAAACGGCAGGACGTGGCATTGTTTTATACTATATAATGATATCTATATATATCAAAGACATTCGTTAATATATTTATAACTTAAGAACGGCTGAACTGATTTGGCTGTAAATTTATAACCTTAGAACCAAAAGACATAGAGTACTTTTTATTTTATTTGACTGCGAGAAAGCTAAGAAAAACAACATTTTGATTTTTCTCATACAAATAAACGGATGGAACGAAGTTCGCTGGAACAGCTAGTAAAATGTTATAAAATATTTTTTATTGGTATAGTTGTGAAAATTAAAATTTTTGGTCAGTTTTCGGTAATTTTCCACGAATATTTAGAGCATGGATTGCATAAACAGGCATCCACGGGCCAAGAAACCACGAAATCAAAAATTAGCAATATACTATTCGTAAGCGATACTGTTATTAATTTAAGGTCGAATAAATATATAACAAATAAATCAATAACAAACACGTTTTTTTAAGTTTGTTGTCAGCGAACAAGCACAAGGCTCTCCCGATTGTAAGAGACAATCGTAGTCTATAGACACTTAAGATGTTACAGGTGTGTCGCTGGTCTGTGGCCGAAATCGGAGCTATATAGTGCAAGTCAACTACCCTGCAATCCCCACCGGAACATGTTAGAGTATCCATAACGGCAGGAATATCCAGTCAACAGTCAAGCACAAGAGCGATTTTGGCGCCTTACAGA
>NJDC01005948.1:3153-15332 GCA_002245475.1 Calephelis virginiensis | reverse complement strand
CAAGCTTGTTGAATATATTCGACAAGCTTAAGCTTAAGCCGAAGCGCGTAATTTAAATAGTACCACTGTACGTACTTTTTATCTGCCTTAAAAAAATAATATTAAGTAATCTCAAATTTGGTAGTTTTGTTTGTGATATAAATTCGTGCAAATTATCCATGAACCCGTATTGAGCAGTGGATTTTTATGAAAAGGTTTTGATTAAACACAACTGCATAAAAAGTTAAGTTTTAAAGTAACAGAGCACATAAAAAGGTTAACAGGGCCGTGCACGAAGTAAAAATAACGAATTAGTAAGTTTTAATTGCTACAAAAACTGGTTATTAAAATATCACGCCTACTGAAGCGTTATGTAACATGAACCTGGGCTCTTACCATGAGTTTACAGCTTGTCGAGTTTACTGTACTCACTAACGTCTCTGTAAATCATTTGTATGAAAACTTTAAACAGCGCCTCTATCGGTAGCTAAGTGAAACACGTTTTTAGACCAAAAGTTTCTTAGATTTCGACACGTAACTTACCGAACGTAATCTATGCCATCTTATTGACCGCCATTGATTATTGACCATTGACCGCCTCGTTGGTCGAGTGGCTAGCATACACGCCTAACTACACCGATCAACCGCGAGGCTTGGGTTTGATTCCCGACGGGGGCAGGCATTTGTGTGATGAACATTTAGATGTCTGCATTTCCGGGTCTGGGCGTTTATTAAATTTATGCTGGTATCTATTTAAGTATTTCTATGTATTAGTATCGTTACCTAATACCCATAACACAAGCATATAATTTGCTTACTTTGGGGTTAGATTCAATTTGTGTAACTTGTCCAGTGCAATTTATTTATTTATTTATGGTGAAGACTCGGGCAATAACTCTTTATTTTATTTAAATAAATATGGGTGAAGAACTACAACTAAATAGTTTTATATTTATTTAACCTTTTTGTTTTGTTTAATTTATATACAAATGCACAGATTCTTACAAACATTTTCTAAAATGTTTTAAATTTTAATTTATTATTAATTAAATCTAAAATTTTAAAATGCGAAAGGGCATGCTCCGCTGGTTCGGTCATGTGGAAAGGATGACAGATGAAAGATTGACAAAGCAGATATACAATGCGAAATTGTATGGATGTTGGTACCCGGGGAGACCAAGGCTGACATTTCACGATCTGATCAATCGGATATTATCCGAGGGTGGTGTCAAGAGTGTCCGAAACCGGCGTGTTTGTATGAAAAGGGTTATGAATGTGAAGGAAGCAAGACAGGTTTGTCAGGATCGTGAGGTCTGCACTCGATACTCTCTGCCAACCCCGTAAGGGACTTGGCGTGAAGATATGTATGTATGTATGTATGTATTTTCTAACTTGGTCTTTATTAATCCTCTTTTTGGTCCTGGCTCCTTTGCAGAATAGACCGTCTACCTTTCTTGTCAACCAGCTCGTAAAATGCGAAGAAAGGCTCAAGGACACTAACACTGTGATACCTGACTAGATGGTAGAGTTATGCAGCGACTTGCTCGGATGGGTACACCGCCTTATCTATCTCTGCCGCCATAACGTCAATGCTTACCGTTAACGTATTCATGTACGGAGGATGAGGTAGCAGATTAACTTACTTCTGCTAGCTTGCCATCCCGGCCTCAGGATGGCAACGCAAAATTAACATTTTTGGTGTCTCTAGGCCGGCGTGAATTTCTTACCATCAAGAAAGCAGTATGTTTGTTAGCCTTCCAATATCGTTAAAATAATACTTGCAAAGTATTTTTTTTTTGTCTGGGTGGAATTTTGTAAATCAATTTTCAAGGAACTTTCCTCAATCGATTGAGCTGGTTTTTGCCATACTTAAGTTTTATGACAATGAAATTTTATAATATAAGCAAACTCTTATAAGTAGGTAGAGTCGCGATCATGTAGACCCGCCTAGTTTCCCTTACGTTTAATACCCACTACAGAAAAATACAGCAACAATTCGGGCGAATAGCACAGCGTTCTACCAGTTAAGTATCTTCATGCCCATATCCCTGAAGAGGTAGGCAGAGGCACAACCATGTCACCCACGACTAGCCGAAGACAATAAGTTCCACAACGTAATAGATGGCAAGCCTGTCGCCAACCGGGCACATATCCAATACCGAGCAACATTTTTTTTTAGAAAATTGGAAAGACACAATTTTCTTTTTGTTGCCCGACCCGGGATTCAAACCCAGGACTTCATGCAGTCAAGTCCAACACCTGAACCGCTAGACCATAATCAATTATGTTTTTAATGTATTAATCCGCTAATGCGAAATTACTTAAGTACTACCAGATGGCAATAGGGTTGTCACATTCCGATTTTAATAGATATGAGAATAATAATTCTAATGAGATATTACCCACTACTACGCCTACGTATTCAAATCGATAATTGCTCCCCATGCCTTATAAACATACTGTATCATCAAAATTGATAGCAGAAGGCGTTACTTTGCGGAAATCCATACTTAAATCCGAACAATTTTTTTTTATGATAAAGGAAGGCAAACAAGCAGACGTATTTCCAGATGGTAAGAAATTTAAGCCGCCTAGAGACACCAAAGGTGTAAAGGTGTAGGCCTCGAGCAAAAGTAAGTTTACCGGCTATCTTACCCTCCGAACCGGAACACGTCATGACGTTATGGCGGCAGGAATAGGTAAGGCGGTGGTACCAATCCGGGCGAGTTGTTGCGTAACTCTACCACCTAGTCAGATGTCACGGTGTTAGTGACGGTAAGCCTATGCTCGCCTTTTACGAGCTGCCTGGCAAGCAAGGCAGATGGTCTATTCTGCAAAGGGGCCTGGACCAACACGGGGAAATTTTCAATTTTCCGCCAAAATATAATGACGGCTTTTGGCGGAAAATTGCAAATTAAATAATTTTATTGGGATTTTTTGCTATATCATCACTTTGATCATTTTTTTTTTATGTTATTGGAAAGCAAACAAGCAGACGGATTTCCTGATGGTAAGATATTCACGCCGTCTAAAGACACCAAAGGTGTTAATGGTGCATTGCCAACCTGAGGCCGGGATGTTAGGCCTCGAGCAAAAGTAAGTTTACCGGCTACCTTACCCTCCAAACCGGAACACGTCGTGACGTTATGGCGGCAGAAATAGGTAAAGCGGTGGTACCAACCCGGGTGCGTCGCTGCGAAACTCTACCACCTAGTCAGATGTCACAGTGTTAGTGACGGTAAGCCTATGCTCGCCTTTTACGAGCTGCCTGGCAGGAAGACAGATGGTCTATTCTGCGAAGGAGCCCGGACCAACATAGTTTAAAACGAGAAAAAAACACGCTGAGTTTCTTGCCGGTTCTTCTCTGTATGTTGCCGCGATCCGATCCGGTGTATATAATAAATCCGCAGATTTGTTATAGAGACGCGTCACAAGTGCCTTTTGTAAGGTAAACGTGAATTAAACAATTTTCTTTTCTTTTTAATTTTTGCCAGATTCAAGAACCTTAATCAAGGATAAAAAGTAGTCTTTATTTATCTAGTAATCATTTCCGTACTAAAAAAAACGACGGGTTGCACTCCAACAAGTGCCGGCAGAAGTGAAAACTTGATTAATATTAAATAGTGAAAATGAGAATATTAACGTTGTGCATTTTTGATATTTTGGAATGGTTAGGGAATAACTTGACACGAATGGCTTTAATTATCAGTATGAAAGTACAATTATTTATATGGTAGAATACAATATTTATTTATTGCGCTATCGTACAAAAACATGACAACACGAACATACGTGCAAGCGCCCTGCGCCGTCTTACGAATTTTCGAACAGGTCACGTGCCCTGACGCGAGTTTAGAAGTTTTTACTCATTCCAAAAAAAGTGTGCAACGCCGCTAAAGAAGTTTTCACCTCAAAAATTGACTCTTACAGGTCTCTATTGAGACGTAAAAGGACAAACAAACACCCTCTTACATTCTTTAAATTATAACGAAAGTATAGAAAGAATTAACTAAAATTCATAAATATACAGCACTTTTAAAATGGCCTCCCATACGGGTAAACATGAGATATTTACCTCGCCGGAATGTAAAAGCACTAGAGGTAATATTTAACAACACGAGCAAAATAAAACACACGAGGGGTCCCCAAGGTAGTATTCTGGGACTAACTAAGCGGTTTTTGATGTCGTTCCGCCACAAAGGCATCGTAATCGCATATAGCCCTGAAAGACTTGGCCAATACTGACAATATTTTTATTTTATAAAAGGAAACCTATATTTTCGTTATGTATTTTTATTCATAGATGTTTGTATTTTGTTAGAAGGACCAAGACTAAGTTTCTGAAAAGGTATTTCAAATAATCTACCTTATACAAGTACAATGTAAAATGTTTTTTGAATATCGGAAACGGCTTAGACGATTATCATGAAATTTAGCATGTAAGAGGTTTTAAGGAAGATAAACGATGTTGGAATTTTTAATTTTTAGATAGCTTCGTTTTAATCGAAAATCGCTATAAAATAATTAGTATTCAAAAGTAAATTTCACAATCATATACTAAGCTGTTTAATAAATTAAATTAAAATCTTAAATGGAAAATCGGGCGGATCCGAAACAGTTTACTTTTGTTAGAGTCCAGTTACGTCTATCGTGATATTTTTTTTAACTTTTTCTATTTTTTAATAACATTTGTCAAAAAAGCGAGCAACGCTTGGTTATCCAGGTTTATTATCTTTATTCAACACAAACTCTCATTCATACTTATCCATACTTACTTATAAATGGGAAAGCGTGTTCGTTTGTTAGCCTTTCTTTCACGTTGTAATGGAAAGATGTTAAGGTTTTTTTTTTTGTGTGAAGATACAAGTTTAGAGAGTGTTTTGAGCAATATCTTATTACCAAATCTTAATGGTTTCCCGCTGGAAAACTAGATAGTAGTCCTGATGATGTTGTAAATAGTGAAACCGTGAAAAAGGGTTATTTGTGAAATGTGTATTAAATGAAATTTCACCAAGTGCCGACGATTATACATTCTAAAATGTTTTTTCAACATATTTACATATGCTGGGTGTAAGTTGTAACTTTATAGACAGACAAATGAAAATTAACGTTCCCGAGTCAACTTTGAGTATAACTTTTACCGCGAGTTACTTTAAGTATACCTTTTATATAACTTCATTTCAAAGTGTGTAAAAAACACGGGCGACAGCTAGTAATTGTCCATACATATAAAAGAAACTTTTGTTAATTACACTATTTGTAACTCGATAATGGCTCAACCGATTTGGCTGAAAATTTATATAGAGGTAGTTTAAATCCAGGAAACGGAAATATGTTACTTTTTATTCTGTTCGACTGCGAGGAAACTAGGAAAAACAATATTTTTATTTTACCCATACAAACTGAACGGGTGAAACAAAGTTCACCGGAACAGCTAGTTATAAATAAATTAATTTAATAACGTTCTTGTAACATAGCGCTCCAGTAGACGTAAGACTGAAGTATCACACCGTGCAAACAGCTTTCGTCTCAAATAAAAACTCGGTTATTTATTCTTTCTATTTCATTTTTCTGATTACATTTCAAAAGCAAACATTATTTTCTGCAGTTTGTTTATGATTACTAGCGTGATCAATACATAAATATCCCTAGACATATTACTCAAGTAGATGTAACCCAAATCAGCCTAATTATATATAAATAATAATAATAATATTTATTTATTAGATCTTAGCGAAATTAGATACCATATTAAAACAGCACTAAATGTCTTAAATATTGAGACTATATATTACTTATGCTTGTATTTCACGTTACCGTAATAATTACCTACATACTTATCTTCACGCCGAGTCTCTTACGAGGCAAGCAGACAACATCGAATACCAAATCTAACGACCCTTGTAGACTTTCCCGGGTCATTAGTCAGTGACAGTAATACATAGAAATATTTCTTTTATTGTAAATTAATAGGTATTTCGCTGTCATATCGAAATTATTTCAGCTGTTTTTTTCTTTTTTTTAGATTAATTTGCCCCTTTCTGGGGCCGGCTAAGGCCTTTAGGCCATGCTGTTACGTCTTCCGTATTAATTAATTCTTATAGTCTTTAGTCACATGTCTTCCGTATTAATTAATTCTTATACAGTCATTAGTCACTATTTAAAAAGACACGTCAGAGTCTTGGGTAAAGCGGTGGTCACTTTACACAAGCTCACTTTGGGAGGTTTAGCGGCAGCGAGGAAATTCACGATACACTAATTTCTTTATGATTATTTCATTTGTGGACTTTCACTGAACCAAATTAAACTAATTCCCACCTAAATTAACTTATTTTACTCATAATTTACACTAAGCTCAATAATTGTGAAAAAAATATGACCATCTATGTTCACGATGGCGAGAAAACTCTGTTTTTTTTCTTGTTGTGTTATGTCGTTCATACGGTCATACAGTCTAGCGAAATTAAAAAAAAAAAGGTTGCGCAGAAAATAATGGAGGGTATTGCTATATCAATCCCTCCTTGCAGTTACTCTTTTTCTCAAAGACAATAATGTCATTTGAACATGTAGTTCCCTTAACAGTCTGTGGCAATGGGTGCACAGTCAAAATAATGTCAAAATTGTATGAACAGTAGCGACTCTATCGTCAGGTAACGGAGTCAAAATGACATCTGACTGTGACGTAGAAGATGATAAGATAAATAAAATAAGATAAATAAATAAAATAAAATAAAATAAATAAAATAAAATAAGATAAGATAAAAGACTTTTTGTAATAAATTAAAATTTCATCACATGCTTTTATGTTTCATTTAATTTTTTTTAATAGTACACTGCGTAATTTTAAAATTTTCAGCTTTTTCATTTTACGTACATATATATTACAGAAGAAGACAAAATAAACATCATGCATATTTCATTATTTTTATATTATATTATTCTCTTTATATATAATATAATGTAATGTGGCTATGCGTACTGGTGATGATCACCGTGACAGTACATTCGTATTCGAATAAAATTTTAACATAAATAAGATAAAATGTACTGTTGTGGTGATAACTAAGTCACCAGTGTGAGTGTAGCCTTACTTAATAGCACGAAAATAAAAAAATATTCTTCTTAGGTGTGTGTGAATATAATATACACTGACACTAACACATTTAGTATAATTAATCTGCCACCAGATAGCGGTAGTTTCCATAGGTTTCGGAAATCGGCAAAGAGGTTTCTCTTTTCCTTTATGGACAGTTACTTTACTCTTTGGTCTGTGGTCATTTGGTGGGAAAGTTTGATTGTCAAACAATGTGATTAGGTATAAAATTTTTGAAATTTTCATAAAATTCTTGATTATGATGCTTTTTATGCTTGTGTTTGTTTAATAACTTCAACAGAATTCGTTAATTTGAAATGCCCCCAAAAATGGTTTATTGCGTTCAAAATTCGTAGATACCGAGAGAGTCGAATAAACCACAAAAATATTTTTTTGACAATATTTCCATTGGATTTGTCCCAGTAAGCAATTAATAATATAAAAAACACAGTGTCATTTAAACTGATTGTTTTTTTAAAGCACTAAGTTCCGTCTCTTTGAACGTAGCGAAGTACGTACCGGGCCGCTAGTTATTTATAAAGTCTCTTTACAGAGTTAAACGTATACGTAATCTGTCTAAAGACGATTTGAGATTAACGTTCTTAGAGTTGAAGGTTCTGAAACTTTTGAAAATCAAGTTATATGTTTATTAGCCATTACAACAACCTGATTGAAATATTTTCAGCATTGGAAATACATTGGATATCTACCTTATTAGGTAATATTATCTGATGCGTTACGTATCAACAATTGCCTTTAATTGTGCTTTTAGCTTTAAAGTGACTAATGCACTGCTTACACGCGACTTTTTATTATTTGCCATCTAATCGACAAAGTCAAATACGTGCTGGAGTGATTACACATTTAGTATCCTTGGCTCCCTTACTATGTAACATTTAGTCCATATCCTTACTCTGGTGTGTATAAATTTGTATTTAATAAAATACAAGTAAATCATTTTACAACTGTGATTCCAGTTAGGATATTTACTGTCTATTTAATACGGGTTTATGGATAATTTGCAAGAATTTATATCGCAAACAAGATTACCAAATTGAGATTACTTAATATTCTTTTTTAAGGCAGATAAAAAGTACGTACAGTAGTACTATTTAAATTACGCGCTTTGGCTTAAGCTTGTCGAATATATTCAACAAGCTTCGGAAATCAGAATGTATTTTAAAGACATAGAGTTGATATTACATAATTATTAATTAAGCCTAAATTAAGATTAGGTCAGCCAATTTAAAAATAAAAATATAAAGTGTAAAAAGAGTAAAAAGTGTAAAGCCGTAGCGCATAAATTAAATAGCAGTACTGTCTAGTAAAAGGCGAGCGTAGACTTACCGTCACTAACACCGTGACCTCTGGCTAGGTGGTAGAGTTTTGCAGCGACTCGCCTGGATTGTTACCACCTTCTTAACTATTCCTGACCTACTTTTATAATCTGATAAATATAAATATGTTCCTGGACAAGTTATACAAATTTAATCTAACCCCAAAAATTATATGCTAGTGTTATAGGTGCTACAAATAGATCTCCGAATCTTTGCTTTATTTTACAAATGTCTGCCCCAGTTGGGAACAAAACCCACGCTTCGCGGGTAGTCGATTGATTTAGCCGTGTAGACTAGCCTCTTCACCAACGAGGCAGTCAAACAAAAACCTAAGTCAAATTTGTAATATCGCCTCTTTGATCTAGCGGATCGGCATTGGACATGACTTCTTGGGGTTCCGGGTTCGATCTCCGTGTCGGAAAATACAGAAATAAGAATTATGTATTTTCAATTTTTTAATAAAAATAACGTTGCCCTGCCGCCTATTACATTGAGGGGCTTAGCATCTTCGGATAGTCTTAGGTGGTTGTATCTTTGCCTACCTGTTCGGGGATATGGGCGTCAGGGTACCTTACTTTTCTTTTATAATACACTATTCTACATAAATGTGTACATAAAAATCCAGTAAATCATTTCGCACCTGTATTGGAAATTATTTCCTGGTCTTCTACACATTTAGTATCCTGGGCTCCCCTACTATACAACATTAAGTCCATATCATTACACTGGTGTGTATAAATTTGTAAATAAATAAAATACAAGTAAATGATTTTACAACTTTGATTCCAGTAAGGATATTTACTGTCTCAAGCGGGTCATATATTTTTGTATATTGATTTGTTGCCCTCAGCTGGCAGGATTTGCATGTTTCTAAAGAGCATCTCTTTTTATTCCAACATTCATCTCAATATTCTCAAAGTTCCAAAGCGAATTACGGATTTGTGTAAAGAGTGTATTCTGCGAGAGTTTAGGGATATAAATCTTACTTGGAGGAGATTTTTCGTTTTCTTGGCGTGCTGCACGGGTCATTAGTGTGCTGAGGAGTTAATGTTACATATTACGGGGGTTAGGTCATAGAGGCAAATGGGTAATGGTAAGACGTCGTTATGCTATACCTTTTAGAATCGACCTATATATTTCAATTCATACTTAAGGAAAAATCAGGTGATTTAAAACAAATAGCATAATATTTTGTTTTGGCCATCTGACGATTATATTTACTATAATAATTATTTAGATATATAGAGAATTGACGTCGCCTCTGTAGTGTAGTGGTCCAGCGTCGGACTTGACTTCTTGAGATTCCGGGTTCAATCCCTGGGTTGGGGAAATTAAGAGTATTCTCAATTTTCTATTAAAAATTACGTAGCTTGGGAATGGATATGTGCCTGGTTGGCGGTAGGCTTGCTACTTACCACATTGTGGGACCTAGTGTCTTTGGCTAGTTGTGGGTGCCTTGGGTGAATATCAGCTTGAATTCAGTAAGGCGGTGGTACCAATCCGGATAAATCGCTGCGAAACTCTACCACCTAGTCAGATGTCACGGTGTTAGTGATTGTAAGCCTATGCTCGCCTTTTACGAGCTGCCTGGCAGGAAGGCAGATGGTCTATTCTGCAAAAGAAGCCCGTACCAACACGGGGAAAAGATATAGAAACATTACATACATTAAAATTACACACATTAGTGTACAATTTTTAAACAGAAGCAATGTGGCATCTATTTTTCATAGTCTAAAGTATCTAAAAAAATACTATCAGTCTGCAATTATTTAAAATAAGTTAGGTAATTTGTACATAAAATACAAAAGCAAACTTTTATTACTTTGACATAATAAATTAATGAATAATTTGCTAAGCATTAATATACATTAGAACATTAATTAATTATTCTTGTTTTATTCAGTTAAAGCTTATTTTATTAACATTCACAAACTAGTTAAAATAAGTAAATTGCTTTGTGCATAAAATTAAAATTAAGCAACTTTTTCGAGTTTGTTAACACAGAATAAAATAAGTTAGTAAGTATCTTCACGCCCATATTTACGAAGTAATTGGCAGAGGCACAACCAGGGTACCCACGATTAGCCAAAGACACAAAGTCTTACAATGCGATAGGTGTAAAGAATATATCCAATCCCGAGCAATATTTTTTTGAATTAGAAAATTCGAAAAACCCAATTTTCTTTTTGTAGTCTAAATTTATATAATATTCATAGAAAATCGTTTTCCCTAACTTGTGGCATTACCGAATGAAAACTTTAAATTTAGAAATGTTTTGTTACCTACATGTACTAGTTAATATTTTTTTGTAATATAGGAATTCAAACAAGCAAAAGGATTTCCTGATGGTAAGAAATGGCATAGAGACACTAAAGGTGTTATTGGTGCGTTGCTAACCTGCGGCTGGGATGTTAGGCCTCGAACAGAAGTAAGTTTACCGGCTACATTACCCTTAACCGGAACACGTCAAGAGCAAGCGTTGATGTTATGGCAGCAGGAATAGGTAAGGGGGCGGTGCCAATCTGGCCGAGTCGGTGCGAAACTCTACCACCTAGTAGGATGTCACGGTGCTAGTGACGGTAAGCCTATGCTCGCCTTTTACGAGCTGCCTGGCAGGAAAGCTGATGGCCTGTTCTGCAAAGGAGCCAGGACCAACACCGTGAACTTTTTTGTATTTTAAAAAGTAGCCATGAATTTTGTACCTTAAATTATGGTGTAGGAAATAAAAGTTCCCTTTATTAGAAACATCAATAACATATCAAGCATAAAGCTTACGTAACTGCAATTTCAAATATTCATTATATACAGGGTTACATTTAAAAGACCAGCCAAATTTTGAGAGAGGGTTGGGCATCAATATTTAAAGTTTTTAATATTTAAAAAAAATATTAGAATATAATGTATTATCGTGGTTTATTTTAAATTATTTTTTATAAAATTAAAATTTAAAATTTGGCGATAACATTTAAAATGCATTATATTTTGGCCTTAACTCTCTTATATAAAAATTGGCCAGTCCTTTAAAAACAACCCTGTATGCTATGGACATCAAATCCTGAAAAATATTTTATTTCGGGTAATCCAAATCAGAGTTATGAGGGTTAAAAAAAACTGACGAAATGCTTCGAGGCTATTTATAAGTAGTTATCTTTCGCTTCACTTTTCTAGTTTTGGTGGATATTAATAATTTCGTAACTAGAAACTGAATAGATGTTGAAAGTGTACTAAACTAGAAGGTACTTCTACCTTACTTACTTTTACATTGATAACATCTAAATTGTACTTATTAGGAAACCCTTACTCAGTAGACATCATTGACAATTCATTTCCCAGTTCAAAATTCACTAGCGGAATCAAGGTGAAGTTTACTTGGAACTACCCCTGGATGACCACATGACCTATCATCTAATAAAAAAGTAACCATTAATATGGTTACAGTACCGGCCAAATAATTTCGTAAAACATGCATACGACATAAACATACAATCAAAATTTGTAACCTCGTGCTATTAAAGTAGGTTAAAATAAGCAGAAAATACAATCAAGCAACTTTTTCAAGTTTTGTCAACACAGAATAAAGTTTAAATAATACGCTCAGTCCAAAACGAGCTCCGTAATTTATGGAATTGAAAAGTACTTTGGGTAAACTAGCTGGCAACATTTCAATACATTTAGCTTCAATATACAGTGGCCTTTTAGCTAATACATCGCTTTAATGAAAACATTCAATATTTGAATATCCATAGCTTCTTCAAAAGCATTTTAAAACT
>NJDC01005944.1:97674-137543 GCA_002245475.1 Calephelis virginiensis | reverse complement strand
GATAAAAATTTGGTATTAAAACAAAATAAATAAATATCAAATTTTTAACTTGGGCACCTTGCTGCAGCATGTTTGACATCTACGCTTCGAAAATTATAGGGCTTGAGAGTTCTGGCGCAACGATTAATGTCAATTTTGTCAATACCAAGTTCTTACAGGAAGTTAGATCAGCAGAGAATATTGCTATGTATATTAGCTGATTTGTCTTTTTCATACGTTGTCATATGAGTAAATTACACGATTCAAGATTTAATACTTGCTTTATTACTAATACTAGTCGTCGCCCATACGTCAAATCCAAATTTTAGTATCTTGTTGATAAGAACGCCATCTTCATTTCTTAAGACCAACTACTTTGTTTCCTGAATAGTTATGGCGCCATCTGTGATCTTTTATCGTCAACATCAATATATTTGTTTGTGTGTGTCAAACGCAAGGTAGTGTGGGTAATTTTTTATTTATTGATTTAATGTACTTGAAAAGCATTATTATTGAAAAATATTAGCGTTCTGCACTTCTCCTACACATAAACTAAAAGTGTGCCAAATTGTATGTTCCTGCGTCCGCGCAATTTTCGTAAAAAGGGGCCAAAGTTTTGGCATTACGTATATTAATACGTAATATATAGATTTCCTGTGTATAGTGCACTGCCGACATGAGACCAGGTTAAGTAAGTTTACCAGCTACACTACCCTCTAGACTTGTCGACATATATACTCGTATTTGTTACAATTTCATGTAATTGGTGTTTTAAATTGCATCGAAGACTTTCTAACGTAATGTAATTTATATTTACGTTAACGTATCTGTAATTCACGGCTATTATGCTTCTGAAGAGAGAGATAATTAGCAACTCTTATGGAGTGGGAAAAATACATACAATCAAAGAAATATTTTTGAAGTGAAAACTTTTTAGTGGCGTTGCGCACTTTTTTTGGAACGGGTAAAAACTTCTAAACTCGCGTCAGGACACGTGACCTGATCGAAAATTCGAAAGACGGCGTAGGGCGCTTGTGCGAATAAGACGGCGCAGGGCGCGAATGTTCGTGTTGTCATGTTCGTGTATGATAGCGCAATAAATGAATACTGTATTCTACCACATAAATGATACTACTTTCATATTGATAATTAAAGCAATTCGTGCAAAATTATTCCCTAACCCTTTTTTTAATATATACATACAATGAAAGAAATATTTTTTAGTAACTTTTACTACATCGATGACATAGAAACTTATAACATTAACTTATTTGCTGTTAGTTCAGGTTGGTCACTGACGTGTTCCCGTATTAAAGCGTAAAAGAGGCTTAACATCGCACTCTCAGGTTGGCAACGTTGTCTATACATGGCGTTTTTTTCTAAACGAAATGTAAGAAAAACCGGCCAAGTGCGAGTCGGACTCGCGCACGAATAGTTCCGTACTATCATCTATAATATAAAATCACGTTTGTTGTATGGGAGCCCTCTTTAATATTTACTTTATTGTTATTTAATTATTTATTTTGAAAGGTAATATACAAGTTAATATTCTGTGAAAAATTGAAGCGTATACCCGTCATAGTTTTTAATACTAAGCAAAAAATACGAAAAAAACACGTTTGTTGTATGGGCTGCCCATAATATTTAATTTTTAAATTTTTAGTATTTGTTGTTACAGCGGCAATGGAAATACATCATTTATGAAAGTTTCTGCTTTCTAGCTATCATAGTTTATGAGATACAGCCTGGAAATAGACAAACAGACAGACAGCAGTGGATTAATAACAGGGTCCGTTTTTACCTTTTTGGTATGGGACCCTAAAAAATATATTTGCTATTTTTTTGTATATTTATCATGAAAGTAATCGGTATCTGCAGTTTTCTTAAATATTCGGATTACAAATGCTCGTCTATGTAATTTCATGCTCCATAACAATTTAATTGTGTTTTAACTGTTCATAATTAGCACTCAGAGAAACGAATGCGGATGACCAGAATTACATAAACTGGAGAAAATTGTCTGAATAAATCAAATCTTGTTTTAGTCTGCACTCATATTTAAAGAAATAAAGCTTGAATTGATATTATATTTTTTATACTTACTACAGATACTACTTACTTAATACAGACTATAGCTCGGTCCCTATAATTAACGAACCGTAATCCGTAAGTATAACCATTGTTAGTTTGTCTAAAAGTGATAATGCTTTGCTCATAGTTACACAAAATGTATTAAGTTAACAGTCGATAACGAACGACCGTAGTAAAAAAATTACTATTCGTACAAAAAGCTATCATACGTAAGCAATACGACTCGTTTCTTGAATATGTCATTTTAAACCTCAAAGTAGTTTAGTCTACATTTATTAAGGCAGATACTGTACATAATCACATTTTTTTCTTAAATGGACTTATATTCTTATCAATATATATTTTCGAAAACATATTGAACCACTACAGTTATTTCTTATTAATTCCTTTGAACTTTTCTTTATCCTTGGCAGACTCAACTTGAACTTAAACTCCTCGAGAGAAGAAATATTATCATATTAATGTTTCCCAACAAATAATATAAATGACATTATTTTAAATCACAAATATCATGGACAAAATGATTGATTAGACTCAAACAATACTTAAAATAATATTTAAGGTTTAGTAAACGATACTAATATGATATGTAAATGTTAGATTTTTGTGTACTGACTAGATACACGTAACTAAATGACCTACCAGTTTCAATACCACTACGCTATTTCACTATCAAAACTACTAACATATATATCAAGCACATATAATCGTTCCAACGTGCATTAAAGGAACATGGATAAAAACAAAAGATTTTAAATCCTATCCTATTAAAATTATAAATGCGAAAGTTTGTAAGTATGGATGTATGGATGTTTGTTACTCTTTCACGCTCGAATGGCTGAATTGATTTGTCTGAAATTTGGAAGACAGATAGATTGTGACCTGGATTAACAAATAGGCTATTTTTAATCCCGATCGCACACCGGGTTTCTGTGAAAACGCGGACGAAGCCGCAGGTAGCAGCTAGTAAGGTAATAAAATCATTCCTTTAAAAAGATTGAAACACGCAAGTGTGCGTTTACCTTTATGCATCAAATAAACACAGATAATCTCGTCTAATACGACGTGAACAGGTCGCGCACCTTACACTCGTTTCGGCCACTCTCACTTTCGTTATTGTATTTCTATAACACTTTTCAGACAAGTGATTTGAATCGTCGTGACCATATCGTATACTAGCTGTTGCCCGCGGCGTTGCCCGATTAGTTAATCATTCCGCAGGAATATATTTTCGGGAAAAAAACTATCCCTTATGTTAATCCAAGTTACCCTCTATGTGTGTTCTAAATTTTATAATAAACGGTTCGGTATTTTTGGGTGAAGGAGTAACAAACGAACACACAAACTTTCGCATTTATAATAATAGTGGGATTAGTGCAACTAGTCATATTTCCAGAGTGATGAATAAATGAATGAATTGATTCACTTTTTAAACACCAACGTGTACCTATATCAGATACTACAATTATTTAAATTTAACTAAAGGTACACAAATTCAGACATATTACTTCTAAATGATGTCTAGTATATTGCCTATATCTTATTGTTTAAATAAATCTATCTGTCTCATTAATAATAGACTTCAGAAAAATTATTAAAATAAAACGAATTCAATCAACAGCAAGCTTAAATTGTGCGAATTGAAAAGTTTCTTACTTTCAATTTCGACAAACATTCCTTAAATAATTAGATTTTATTGAAGTTATACTTCTTTTGGCGCGATTGGGAAAAATGATGAGAGTGAATTTTTACGATGCGCGCGCACACCGACAGATAAATGTGACAGTCTGAAGTCAGTTGCTACCGACAGAAAAAAGCAACACCCTGAAGTTAGTTGCGAACCTTTTTATTTGGTATTTTTGGATTGTTACGCCAAAGAAGAACAACTTCTTACGTGCGTACACACACTCTTTTTTATTCTCAGAATGTGATAGTATAACCTATTAATAGTACAAATTCGAAAGTTTGTGAGTGTTTGGTTGTGACTCCTTCACGCAAAAACTATTGATTTTCATAGACTTTGGCACACACATAGAGGGTAACTTGAACTACACATAGGATAGTTTTTGTCCCGAAAATCTGTTCCTGTGGGACCATTAAACATGCGAGCAAGTTGTTGGACTTAACTGCATGAGGTCCTGGGTTCCAATCCCGGGTCAGGTAACAAAAAGAAAATTTGGGTTTTTCGATTTTCTAATAAAAAAAAATGTTGCTTGGGATTGGAAATGTGCCGGGTTGGCGATAGGCTTGCCACCTATCACATTGTGGGACTTAGTGTCTTCGGCTAGTCGTGGGTGCCTTGGTTGTATCTCTGCCTACCTCTCAGGGATATGGGCGTGAAGATTCTTTTTTAAGAATATCACAGTATGTTCGGTTTAATTATTAAAGGTGAATAAAATGTTTTTAAAATAATGTCAGAATATTTTTTACTGAATGTTAAAAAATATAATTGCCTAGATAAGGAGGAATAATTAATGTTAACAAAACAAACATTTACAATGCGCTGCATTTTTTTTCTACATAAGAAGCTCTACTGAGCAGCTTCTTCGACATTACAATCTAGTCTATAAACTAATGACTAATTCTAATTTTTCTTAATTTCTAAACTACAGTCCTAAGTCCATCAACTTTTACTTAGTGTCTCTAAGCTTAAGTTCCATTGTATCTTGAACTTAAAAAAATATTACAAAAAAAATATGTTGTGATCAGGCGGTCAATGATTCGCTGCGTTTCAATTCCCGTAGTATGAGCATACTCTTAGAAATATTATTAAACTGATGTAAGAATCCAATTGGAAAACGAACAAGTCATAGATATTTTTTTACATTTCACGAACTAGGTAGACAATTTAATATCTACTGATCCGTCACTTGTCATATTTTCGTTTTTTTAGTATTTGTAACAACGTGACTTGAAGGTTTTTGTTTGGCTTGCTAGATTTGTTGCTTCTTTGCAATGGGATTGCTTTTAGATTTCAACCTAGTATACTCGTAGTACTACTATTAAAATAATGCGCTTTGGCTTTAAAGTGTTTACTCTTTATACACTTTATACTTTTATTTTTTGGCTGACCTAATCTAAATTTAAGCGGTAATAACAACTCTATATAAGATATCTTTAAAATACATTCGGATTTCCGAAGCTTAACGAATATAGCCGAAGCGCATAATTTAAATAGTACTACTGTACGTACTATTTCAAGAAGCCAATATGAAACAATATTATTATTATCATTATACTAAACACAGCAAAAACATTAAAACACATGGAATATCTATTACGCGCAGTTCACATGTTCAAGAGACGACTTGTTTTGCTTACGAAAGGTAGGTTTTTTTACGAATAGTAAAAATCTAAGAAGGGTCGTACGTTATTGATTGTTTAACTCGAAACATTTTGTGTAACTATGAACAACGTTTCGTTAGTTTTATGCAAATAACCGAAACTCCTTCCTTATTAAAATCATACCTAGCCGACCCGGCGAACTCCGTATCGTTTGACATTAACAACTGCTACCAGTTAATATAAATAAAATTTAAGCGTGGTTTTCTCCACTTTCCTTACAATTTTCCCAGTTTTTCTCTTCATATGATCCTTCTCCTAACAATAACCAATACAACAAAAAAAGAATTAGCAAAGTTGGTCTGCTCAGACGTAATATGAGACGTGATGACCACGCGATATGGGTATTTTTTGAAAATTACAAGGCAAGAATCTGGTGATCACTTAGTAGTGAGATATGCCGATCATTTTTATTAAATTTACAAAGCAAAAATCTGGTGATTTCTTAGTGGTGAGATATACCGATCATTTTTATTAAATTTATAAGCCAAGAATCTGGTGCTTTGTGTGGTGAATGACTCTGGACTCTGGTGAGTCGATAGCGACACTTAAAAATCATAATTTTGTTTAGCTTCGTTAATAAGTTCACCTGATACGTTACACTCTCAAATTTATTTGTATTACCAAGTAACTTTAATTGACTCTTGTTTTTATTTATTATTATAAAAAAAAGTATCACAATCACAACCAGGGTACCCACGACTAGCGGAAGACATTAAACCTCATAATGTGATAGGTGGCAAGCCTATCGCCAACCGGACAGATATCAAATCCTGAGCAACGTTTTTTATTACAAAACTGCGAAAACCAAATATTTTTTTTGTTGTCCGACCCGGGTATCAAATCCGAGACCTCATGTTTTTATTTTGTGAATATTCATGTACTTATTGTGGTTTAATAAATACTAGTGGTCGCCCATTGGTCAAAATTCGACCTTAATAAATTTCAATATCTTGTTGATAAGAACGCCATCTTCATTTCTCTAGACCTACTACTTTGTTTCCAAACTTTTAGTGCGCCATCTGTGATCTTCATCGTTATCATCAATACATTTGTTTGTGTGTGTCAAATGCATGGTAGTGTGGGTAATGTTTTATTTATTGATTTAATGTACTTTATAAGCATTATTATTAAAAAATATGAGCGTTCTGCACTTCTCCAACACATAAACTATAAGTGTGCCAAATTCTATGCTCCTGCATCTGGCAATTTTCGTAAAAAGGGGTCCAAAGTTTTGGCATCTCGTATTAATATGTAGATCACTATGTAAATAAATATTCCACCACAAAAACACCCGCTGATATAAGAGCGGTGGAATAGACTAAATGGAATCATAGAAAGCGAATAATTGCAACACTCTTCCATCTAATAAAGTAATTCAAATTATTAAAAAGTTCATAGAATCAATTGACCTCTGATCCCTGAATTCATAACTGTACAATTCTGCAGTCTAGCGGTTCAGTTGTTGTACTTAACTGCATGAGGTCCCGGGTTCGAATCCCGGGTCTGGCAACCAAAATAAAATTGGGTTTTTCCAATTTTCTAATAAAATAGAACATTGCTCGGGATTGAATATATGCCCGGTTGGCGATTATTTTGCCACCTATCACATTGTGGGACTTAGTGTCTTCGGCTAGTCGTGAGTGCCCTGGTTGTGCCTCTGCCTATCTCTTCGGGGGATATGGGCGTGAAGATACTACTTTTTAATAACTGTGCGTACTTGAAATATACAAAGCGATATCAATTATAACCTATAGGAAAGAAGTTTTGTTTTTTAAAGTTAATGAAAATTTAGAACCGCTCTTAGTGAGTTTTAAAATATAATTTCTCAATGTTTTATTCTTGTTAAAATACTAACGTGATAATTATCATTATATTCTTGTCTTAATTATTTGGTTCTTCCATAATCTTTACATATATAATTCTTGTGTTCGTGTGTTTGTCACTGAACTCCTTCTCGGAACGGATGGATTTCGATAAAACTTTTTGTGTGTGTTCAAGAGAATTCGAGAATGGTTAAGATTCACAATTTGGTCTCCTGGAAAATGTTTTTTCAATTATTTTTTTAATAATAAGTAGCTGTTGATTTTGAAATATTTCACATTGGATTCGACAAACAGGCACTACTATCAAAGCATTAATGTCTAGCGATACGAAATTTCTGGGTCAGCTAGTAAATTATAAAATAACTAGCTGTTACCTGCGGCTTTGCTCGCGACGCGGTTAATATATTTAGTGATAATAGCCTATTAATAAGGACTTTCATATAAATTTCCAACCCCTATATAAGCCCTTAAGGGATAGAATTTCCAGAAACGCTTAAATACGTATTTATTCATTTTTAGTAAATAGTTCAAAAATAAAATTTCATGTTTATAACTTAAAAAATTATTGTCTTTCATACAAATTTTCAACCCCAATTCCACAATCTTCGAGGCAGAATTTCTAGAGACGCTTAAATACGCAACTACTAACTTTTAACTAGTCCAAAAATAAAGTTTCATGTTTCTAACTTAAAAAATTCCGGTCTTCCTTACAAACTTTCGACTCCCTATTTCACAACTTTAGAGGTAGAATTTCCAAAATTTCGTCCTTAGGAGAGGTGTTTTGTTTCGATTTATTTAACTACTTAGAGTTCATTATACATAAAGATTCATGCAACAATTTAAAGAAAAAAACGTCTAGTTTGTTGTGACATTGTTTAATTGGTAAAATAAATAATATTTTTTCATTGTGGTGTAAATTAATACAAAATTCATGTTATTTCATCTTCAAGTTCAATATTAATACCTATTTTCAATACGTTAAATTAAACTTTCAGACCATAAAAAAGTATCTTCACGCCCATATCCCCGAAGAGGTAGGCAGAGGTACAACCAAGGCACCCACGACTAGCCGAAGATACTAAGTCCCACAATGTGATAGGTGGCAAGCCTATCGCCAACCGGGCACATATCCTATCCCGAACAACATTTTTTTTTATTAGAAAATTGGAAAAATCCAATTTTTTTTGTTGGCCGACCCGGTATTCGAACCCGGGACCTCATGCAGTCAAGTCCAACACCCGGACCGCTAGACCACAGAGGCGATACCATAAAAAATATTTACATTTAATATGTAGTATTACATAAAATTTTCGTAGTATTTGTATTTACTCTATATGATATAGTTAAAAAGCTATAAAAGTTTTTTAATACACCATGCGAGCGCGATACCAACCGAATCAGCGCCACACGTAGTTGGACGGACAACGGTATAATAGGTATTAGGTCCGGACGTGTGAGTGGTTAGTGGGTGTCTACTCAATAAAATGACCCTACTCACCAAATTTCATGGCTGTAACTCCAACAGTTTTTGCTCGGCGATGATGAATCGGTCAGTCAGAAAATTTTATAAGTATATATTCATTAATAAAGGTGCAATTAAAAGTTAAGTAATAACTTTTACAACCATTGTGTTTAATTAAGAAAAAGATTAAATAAACAAAAAGTTATAACAATTTTGTTAATCAATAACTCATGAATATTATGTAGTAGTTCATATAAGACAACACTACATACATAATATTTGGATCAATTTTAACTGGTTATTTTCGTTAAAAAATAGTGGTTCTGCAATAAATTATTTTAGAAAAAAATATAAGTATAAGGAAATTATGAAATGTACAAAGTAACATGTGTCTCCAATTAAAATTATTTTATTCCACTCGCCTGAACACTGGGTATTTTTGACATATGTAGTGTTACAATTTCAATGACATGGCTTATGCTTATGCCCAAGACTTTTCTTGTGTAAAAATAGGATTTCATTCACTCTGCACTCGTACTTAGTAGATTTTTATTAATATTTTAAGTGATTTTTGGTTTTGTAACATGTTGGAAATATCATCTGTACAAAAAATATGCGATAGCGCTGCCAATGATATTAAATGTATTTCGATGTTTTTTTTTTTGATATTTTTCAATGTTGGCGCTTAGTAAAACTTCCAAATTATTATATTCTATATGATGAAATACTTGTACTGCTTCACGTATCAGTTATATATATATATTTTTTATTTTTTTTTATAGAAGAGGAGGCAAACGAGCAAGTGGGTCACCTAATGATAAGTGATCACCTCCGCCCACGGACGGACGTTGCCGATTTTTAAGGAATGAGTACGCTCTTTTCTTGAAAGTTTCTAAGTCATAACCGTTTGGGAATACCGCCCTCGGTAACTGATTATAGCCTACTGTTAAATAAGACGATAAGATCAGTTTAAGTTTTAGCCCTGATGATGCTGTTATAAGCGAAACCGATAGGCTATTTATAAAATAATAAATTATAAGTATAACGTAAAACAGTATAAGTGTTTCTTTATTTAAAAACATGTGTATCTTGATGAATATTTTTTCGAAAGGTAGGTCGTGATACGGAGGTGGCTGTATATGTTTTAGTCAAGATCCGACACGAGCGTTTTATGTTTTTTTTTCAAGTCATTACAATATTTTGAAATTTACTATACAAAATTATAACCAAATGGATCCAGTCGTTTAATACGAAGATCGAGGTGACAGTCACAAGTATACAAGTATAAAGAATACTAAGATAACAATTTAACCTACTTACTTCATAGTTACAGTACATTTTTATAATCAAATAGAATTATTCCTCAACTTTAAAAGAATAGCCGCGCTGAGATAATCGTTACAAAATATTTTATACTTTTTGTTCACACGCGATTTCGTGCTGGAATCAATTTATTATTTCAGACTATGTAACAGACTCATATTAAGGTATTTTTATTTTAACACATGCTTGGGTTAAATTTCTATATTTTGAAGAAAGAAAAAATTAGAGACTCATATTATATTATAGAATAACTGGCGGCCCGCCTCAGCGTTGCACGGGTGTAAAATATGCATACGAACCTTTCTCTTTAATCACTTTATCTATTCAAAAAACCGCATCAAAATCCGTTCCGTGGTTATAAAGATTGAAGCATACAAAGGGACAGAGGACGTGACTTTGTTTTATACTATGTAGTGATATGGTAATGACAAAAGTTGTTTGTTTTTTAATCTCATTAAACTCGGAAACTATCAGTTACATTTCAAAAATGCTTATCGCTATTTTTAATATACTTACTTACATACATATCTTCACGCCAAGTCCCTTACGGGGTAGGCAGAGAGTATCGAGTGCCAGACCTCACGATCCTGACAAACCTGTCTTGCTTCCTTCACATTCATAACCCTTTTCATACAAACACGCCGGTTTCGGAAACTCTTGACGCCACCCTCGGATAATATCCGATATTAACTATACTACCCGAATATACTTACTTTTAAATATAAAATTTATAAAATCGTTCCAGATCATGTCAATCTTATTTACGCTGTCAAACTACTGAAAAACTGATTGAAAATATAATCAAAGATGTCCAGAAACAGCTGATTACTTTCTATTTAAATATTGAAAAAAACTGAAGAAAAAAAAATCAGACATAGTCCATATCTGGGTTAGTAACTTACAAAATTATATAAATATAATAAAACAAAAATAAAAATATTAGTAATTAAAAAAAAATGAAAAAACTGCTAGCGTTTTATTTAAACATTGATTGCTTGCAGCCCGTCCCGGCTTCGCGACGCGACAAATTTCATTTTTTCCTCTAAATTACTTTACCCGTGTTCATTAGGGATAACAACGGCTTCTAATGGTAAAAGGATTTATATTGGTATTTAGGTACCAGTCAATGCAATCAAATCTCTCCTCTTTTATATATGAGTGTAGCTGATATTTCGATAACAGTGCTACCTATAGTGTTCACCTGTAGTAACTAATTGTCTAGGAAACCATTGAAATACCTATTTCAAATTTCAATCCAATCGATTTATTTATTTATTTCACATGGACCAAGACCAACAGCAACTTAAACAATTAAAATGGTAACAGAAAAAAAACAGTAAGCCAATTACAGGTCCTCACTTATAGACACATATTAAACATTAATATATAAATGTTAACACTCCATCATGATACACGAAACATATCGAATTCTAGAAAACAAATAATGTTAAACAGACAACTTAAAATGAAAAAAAACAGAGTAAGAATAATTATAAAAACAATTCAAATTAATAGATCACTGCAAAAAGTAATTGTTGCTATAGCATCGCCTTGCTTTAGAAACATTGATTATAAATGGATCAATATCTAGATTTTTACATAAACGATTGAAAGACCTGCTCGCTCTTATTAGGTATGAGTTTTGTCTATATTTAGTAGCAGCTCAGTTATGTGAAAAAGAGATTTTGTTATACTTATTTAATACGGAAGGATATTTTTTCTACCTGTCGTCCTATTACTTATTGTATAAAAAAAGCCTATGTCAAGGATAATTTCGGCTTCTTATGGTATGAGATTTCAATATTTCAAATTAATCTAGAAGTTTCGGAGCTTATTCGATGCAAACAAAAACACTGTGTTATTCATTGACCGGAGAAGGTTTTTAAGAAGAAAAAACTTGGAAAATTGCAGGCAAAAATGGGCTTTAATTCATACAAACTGTCATCAGCTCAAGCGATACGATTTCGGTCAGCTAGTGGTATATGTCAATATGTGTTTATAATTACATCTATGTATATATGGCACCTTCATATTATACTATCTGTTGCCGCAAAGGTTGATTAGTGAAGAATGCCAATAGGCGAATTTGTTGAATCTTATTTAATTTTTTTATCAATAAACTTAAAACTAAATAACGACATTTAGTTTCATGCTTTTTTCATATAATTAAAAGAAGTCAACCGAGCAAGACGTTAGTAGTAAGTCGGAAACGGAAAACTACAATTACCACAGTTGTTGCGGTGTAATTGCGGACCTCTCTGGACTGAACGAGTATTTTTTTCCTGACTTCTAGGACGTTTTGTTTATTGGCAGGAATACTAGATTAATAGATGGATAGAAAACACCAGAATTGGACTAGCTAGATATATGATTTCTATAGTAGCTATAGATATATATTTTACTAGCTGTCCTGGCGAAATTAGTTCCACCCGTTCGGTTTGTATGGGAAAAATAAAATGTTGTTATATCTAGTTTCCTCGCAGTTTTTCGCTTATTCTTATCTTTTAAACCTTCCCTGGACTTGAACAAATAATTAAGAAGCAAAATTAGCCAAATCGGTTCAGCCGCTTTTTAGTTTTCACGAGACTAAGGAACAGCAATTAGTATATATTATTATATATAGATTTAACTGTCCTGGCCAACTTCGTTCTCCTCCTACGGTTTGTATAAAAAAATGTGTTTTCCTTCAAGTTTTTCGCATTTTTATATCTTTTAAGCCGTCCTTAGTCCTTAGACTTCCACAAATAATACAAAACTAATACAAATCGGTCCAGTCGTTCGAAAGTTATGGGCGTACATACATTTTGGCGATTCATTTTTATATATTACATATATTATTAAGTCATCCAAACTTCATGCTCTAGCTCTTGAGCTATTAAACATTCGTGAGCAGCGTAATAGTGAACTTCTAAACAATGATAAAAAGATCGTTGCAATATAATTAAATCTGACGTGCTCTAAATGCGATCAACGTAAATTAAAATATTACGCAACGTAAAATGAGCATACAATTGGTTTTATTTCAGAGCAGACAGATAATCGACTAATGCTTCATGCTATCGTTAATAGACTCTTTTTCAGAACAATTACCTGATCGACAAACAAGTGTGAAAGAACTACACGTCTAACTACACCGACCAACCGCGAGGCTCGGGTTCGATTCCCGACGGGGACAGGCATTTGTGTAATGAACATTTAGATGTCTGCATTTCCGGGTCTGGGTGTTTATTAAATTTATTCCAGTATCTATTTAAGTATTTCTATGTATTGGTATCGTTGACTAACACCCATAACACAAGCATATAATTTGCTTACTTTGGCGTTAGATTCAATTTGTGTAACTTGTCCAGGGATATTTATTTATTATTAATGATTTGCAGCACATGTTATTCTGATACTCGATTTTAAAATAATTAACAAAACAAACATGGTAACGCTTTAATGTACAAAAATATTTTAGAATAATCTATTAATAGTCAATTTAAATGATTCAGATCTTTCATGGTTCTGAGATTTATTACCATAATTATATATTCAGCTTCCTGTATTTGTACAAACTCTACACATGGTAGTGTACTTACTTTTGGGCGTCATTAGAAAACTACTAGCGTCTGGGTTAAAGTAAGTTAAGAGTCGAGCAAATATCGCGTGATAATTGTGCAGTGATTGCAAATTATTAAGAAGTAAAAACTTACACAAATAGTGATATTTCATAATAGACGCTCAGATCCTATCGCGACCGCAAACTGTGAAGATCCGGCGAAAGAAACTCAGCGGGCTTCTTTATAATTAATATATATAATATGGATATTACTTGTTATGTAACAGGGGACTGAAAATAATCATTAATAATGCTTTTTTCAACATTAAAATAGTAAGATTACGTAATATTTTAAGATGGCAACACTGTAAGACTTGTTTTTAGACTATCACTACATAGTATAAAAAAATCGCTTTTCGCTGTCTATCCCTTTGTATGCTTAAAGTATCTTCACGCCCGTATCCCCGAAGACTTAGGCACACAAACAGGACACCCACAACTGGTCGAAGACACCAAGTCCCACATTGTAATAGGTGGCAAGCCTATGGTCAAGTGGGCAACATTATTTTTTTATTCCAAATTTGAAAATAAACTTTCCTAACTCTTTTTTGGCCAGACATTTGTTGAATCGAACTCGGGATCTCGAGAAGTGAAGTCAGTCGCCGCCCGGACCGCTATGTATGCTAAGAACTTTAAAACTATGCAACGGATTTTGAAGTGGCTTTTTTTATACAAATATTATAAAGAGGAAAGGTTTGATTTTTTGTTTGTTTGAAATGAATAGGCTCCGAAACTACTGGACCGATTTCAAAAATTCTTTAACCTTTAGAATGATAGTTTTTCTCTGAATGACATAGGCTTTGATTTATCAAAATCGGTGAAGTAGAAGCCAAGTTACGCAGGCGAAGCTGAGTGAAACTGCTAGTTACTAGATATAGTGATTTAAAAGAAAGGATTATACCTATGTATAATGAAGTAGAAATTTGTCCGTCTGTGTGAAGCTGCGTTGGACTACTAGTAATTATAATAAGACTATGTATTTGAACACGACGTTGGCTGAGGGGTCTGCGTACACTTCAACTACCAAATACAGGGTTCAGGTTCGTTTCCTGTTGGGGAAGGCATTTGTGTGATGAATATCGTAATATATCCGGGTTTTCTGTGCTTTTCTAATAAATGTACACTTGTATTTATTTAAGTATTTCTATGTATCAGACTATATTTAATCAGGCTATCTTTATCACCCAAACCGCCGCTTTTCTCTGAGTCTTATTATTACTGAATTTATTTAAGTATTAGTATCGTTCCACAACAAAACATAAATTTGCTTAATTTGGGGTTAGATCATAATTCTTATAGCTGGTAAGAAAAGGAAGTTACTTCACTATGTTAATAATAAGGTCGATTTTTTAATAAAATATTTCAGAAGTATCTTCACGCCCATAGTCCCACAATGTGATAGGTGACAAGCCTATCGCCAACCGGACACATTTCCAATCCCGATCAACATTTTTTTTTATTAGAAAATTGGAAAAATCCAATTTTCTTTTTGATTTGATTCGAACCCGGGACCTCATGCAGTCAAGTCCTTCACCCGGACCGCTAGACCACAGATGAGATTTCAAAAGCTAAAAAATATCAAAGCTTTGTATTTTTCTTAATCGAAGGCATATAAATATAAAATTGTTAAAGCATATTTTTGAAGTGAAACTTCTTTAGAATCGTTGTGATTTCAAAACGGGTGCAACGGAAAAACGACAGGTAAGAGACACAAATATATATTCATCTCATTCTTTTGCAGGTAAGAGACACAAATATACATTCATCTCATTCTTTTATTGATTTACTGAAGTTTAACTTCTATCGTGTGTGAATCGAACACACACCTTTTTTATCTGTTTCAAATTAGAGTTAAATTTAATGTAAAATAGCAGAATAAAAGATATGTTATAGAAACCTCGTATATATAGGCTCTTTGAAAAAAAAATAGCCCAAATCAAGCAGCTCGTAACTAGCTGTCATGACCAAAGAATGCGTTCAAAATTCTCAATTTTTTGTGTTGCTAATGAATCCTGAAGATTTTCAAGCATACCTGAAACAAAAAAATAGAAACTCAATACAGCTTCAAATTATATGTCATTGTGAAATATCACGTTCTATAGCTAATTTCGTATAAAACAAAAGTCGTGTTATTTACGAGTATTACTAAGTTTGTGGATTTAGCCTTAAATAACTCTTTTCCTTTGACCGCCTCGTTGTCGAATGGCTAGCGTACACGCCTAACTACATCGACCAACCGCGAGGCTCGGTTTCGATTCCCGACGGGGACAGGCATTTGTGTGAAGAACATTTATCTGTCTGCATTTCCGGGTCTGGGTGCTTATTAAATTTATTCTGGTATCTATTTATGTATTTTTATGTATTATAATCGTTGACCAATACCTATGACACAAGCATATAATATGCTCACTTTGGGGTTAGATTCAATTTGTGTAACTTGTCAAGGGATATTTATTTATAACATCAAACATATTTACATGATCCAAAAGTTTTTCTACCAATTATTCCTGATATTAATACGCTATACCACCAAACACCCAATATTGTCACGGTGCGTTGCTAGCCTGAAGCTGCACTATACAAACAAATAAATGAAATAGAATAGACTATACGAATAAATAATACAAGTATTTTTATTCAAATAAATATTGTTACAATTTTTAAATGTCACTTTTATATAAAGTTAATATTAAGTAAAACATATTACAGATAATAATAAAATAATGTTTCGACCTTGTAATACTGTAAAAATTAAAATTCATTAAACATTTCAATTTAAATTATTTTTTATTGATGAACATTGACGTTATGACGACAGACGACGTTCAAGTAGAACTTTAACCTGTACTTAATTAACCTTGGCCTAGTGTTGACCGTTTACTAATATTATATTGCAAAACTCTGTCTTTCTGTTATGCTTTCACAGCTTAACCGTTTAACCGATTTTGATAAAATTTGTTATACGTATAGTTAAAGACCCGAGTGCAAATAGAGGCAACAATCAACCACCAAACTATCATGGGGGATGGAAATTTGTATGAAAATCTGTTCTAGTGCTAGCTGGTGGTGTAATAATCCATTAAATTACTAGATTATATAATTTAACTAGCTGCCTATTCCGGTTTCGCTCGGATGTTATTTTTTTTATTATAAATTGAGATGTAAGCTATCCTATCTTTCAAGTTGGATCAAACTGCACACGGTGTGCAAATTTGATTCAAATCGGTTAAGTAGTTTAGGAGTCCATCGCGGACAAACAACGTGACACGTAATTTATATATATTAAGATAGATCAACACCACCATAAGGTTGATCTTCCAAGACAAAACCATAATATCCATTATCCAATTATGGTATTACGAGTCTCTGAAATTGGTCTGTATGAAAATAGTAATGAACGTGAAAGAGGTTAGGCCAGGCTTTAGAAATCGTATCATTTGACGCTTTATATACTCCGCCTACGTTGCAAGTGACTTAGCGTGATGATTTGTACGTAGATTAAGCTACTAGCAATAGGATCATTGCATACTTTAAAACAAAAACATACTTACACAGTTAATGGAGCAGCGCAGTGCTCTGCAAAGTTTTTTTTTTAAAAAACAGTTAGTGTTTTTTTTTTAAAAACAGTTTGTGTTTTTTTAAAAAAAACAGTTTGTGTTTTTTTTTATTTAATTTTAGAGACGAAAGTTATGGATACAAGTATCATGAATTTCATCTGCACTGATGAACGTGTTTTATTAATTATGTGGTAGTACGTAGTGTGTAGCTATGGGATATTTCAAAAGTAGTTAAAAAAATACACATTACCAACAAGAGTTTTGGCGCCATTAAGAGAAAAATACACATTACCAACAAGAGTTTTGGCGCCATTAAGAGAAAAGATGATAGTAGTTTTTTTTAGTCATTGAATTTCACGTTTACTTTGACGGAAATTTGTAAAATTTTGATAAGTGCACAAGCTAAATATTCAGATCCGAATTTATGGGTGTGGAGGCCTCGAAGCAACTAGTGGAAGCCAGATTTTTTTTGAGTCGAGTTTTCTATTGATATTTAATAATAACATAATATTTATACAAAGTACTGTAGGTAGAGGTGAAGCAATTAAAACATATCAATGAAAAAGATGTTAACTAATCGGAATTTTAAAGACTTTACCAAGTCTCTAGTGTGGTCCCTCGTTTCTAGAGGCCTAAGGCTTAAGCCCGGTGTTGTTAAATCATGTAACGCGCATATATTTTCAACTTAAGTTATCGCCTCTGTGGTCTAGCGGTTCAGTTGTTTGACTTGACTGCATGAGGTCCCGGGTTCGAATCTCGGGTCGGGCAACAAAAAGAAAATTAGGTTTTTCCAAATTTTCTAATAAAAAAATGTTGCTCGGGATAGGATATGTGCCCGGTTGGCGATATGCTTGCCACCTATCACATTGTGGAACTTAGTATCTTCGGCTAGTCGTGGGTGCCCTGGTTGTGCCTCTGCCTACCTCTTCGGGGATATGGGCATGAAGATACTTTTTTAAGTTATAACAAAAGCTAACGCTAAAAATAACGCCAAAAAATAAAAAAAAGAAATAAAGAAAATTACACAAAAATTTGATATAGCTCAAATGACAACAGTGTATGTAAAGACATTGTTAATGAGAGACAATGACTACGCGTTCTATTCTTGTCTGAGGTGTTTTTAATACCAAATTTGTTGTAATATGTCGAAACTTGAACCTGTCTACTATCGACCATAAACAGATTACGATATAGAAAGTGTTGTGACGTAAGAGGCGCGCCCAGTGATGAGCTTTCCTTTTACAAACATGGTCCACTGTATTAGTCAAACTTTACTTGATATTTTATCAACAAGTAATGGCCCGCCCCGGCTTTGCACGAGTGTTAAATATACGTATAAACCTTCCTCTTTAACCACTTTATCTATTAAAAAACCGCATCAAAATCTGATGCGTAGTTTTAAACATTGAAGCATACAAAGGGACATAGGGACGTAGTAACAGAGAAAGCGACTTTGTTTTTGTACTATGCAGTGAAGTAGAAACGATTTTTTTAGACTGTATATTTTTATGTCGCCTTTGCCTTTGTGGTTCAGTGATCTCGTAATGGACTTGCTTTCATGAGGTCATGGGTTCGATGCTGGGGTCACGTAACTAAAATAATAGTTTTTTCATTTTTTTAATAAAAACGACGTTGCCTGGAGTTGAATATATGCTCGGTTGACGATAGGTTTATCACACATCGTTGTGGGACTTATTGTCTTTGGCTAGTTGTGCATCTGACTACTTCTTCGGGGTATGGGCTTGAAGATATTTTTTTATGTATTTTATGTATACTGCCTCAGAAATCAAACTCTGGAATAATCTAAAAAAAAATATCAAAAGCGTATTAATGAAAGCAAGTGTTTGCCGTTTGGTATATTATTTTAAAATAGATGACCCGATAGACATTCTGTCTTAACAGACTGACAGTTACATATTTTTTTATTTTCGTCAGATTTTTAGATTCCGCAAAACTTACATATTTTTTTGCTAAGACCCTTCGTCTGACAATAATCTTTGTATATTAAAGAAAATCTTGTTAGTTATACTAGTTATAACTCAAGAACGGCGGAAAATTGATGGGAAAGTAGCTTAGAACTAAAAGGACATAGGTTACATATCATAATATCGTTATATAAGCACGGAAAAAAAAACATTTTAATGTTTCCCATACAAACTGAAAAGGGTGGAACGGTGTTCGCCGGAACAGCTAGTTATACATAAATAAATATTCCTCGACAAGTTACAAAAATATCTAATCTTAAAGTAAGTTCAAATATGCTTGTATGGTGTTAGTCAACAATACTTATACAATAGCCCGGTGAAGTTGTAAAATCCTCGCGGTTAGCAACATATTAGCCATAAAAAAAAACTTATACATAGCATTAATACTTACATAGATATTAGTGAAAATTCAATCAACACCCAGACCCGATAAAAGATATCTATGTTCATCACACAAATGTTTACCTCCTTCAGGAATCGAACCCGATCTTTTCGGTTGGTCTTACAAAAAAAGTTCTAACATTACAAGTGAAATGAGGTTGCATTTTTATATATAAGATTATAGATGATCTATGTATTAATACGTGATGCCAAAACTTGGAACTACGTTTTACGAAAATTGCGCGGACGCAGGATCATTAAATTTGGCACACTCATAATTTATGTGTAGGAGAAGTGCAGAACGCTAATATTTTTCAATAATAATGCTTATAAAGTACATTAAATCAATAAATAAAATATTACCCACACTACCATGCATTTGACACACACAAACAAATATATTGGTGTTGAGCGATAAAAGATCACAGATGGCGCACTAAATATTAAGGAAACAAAGTAGTTGGTCTTAAGAAATGAAGATAGCGTTCTTATCAACAAAATATTAAAATTTGGATATTAAAATATATTAAAATGGTCGAATTTCGACCAATGGGCGACCAATAGTACTCATTATTGAATACTTTTATTTATTTACACAAAATAATAATAAATTTGAAGTCGGTTTACGTAGTTTAACTACGTTTAAATTGTTTGTTTACCCAAGCTTAACCAAATCAAGCTCTTCTGTTCCCAAAACTAATACCTGTGTTATTATAGTCAAATGATTGAAACGCGGATGCAGTCCACAAAAGCTAGTTATTAATAAAATCATAAACAATGCAGGTACATTAATTATTTTCGGTACACATACGTACAATCTGGTCAAAAGAAACCGGATACAAAAGCCTAATAAATGACAGGTACATGAAAGTATGCTTCAAATGACAAATTTAATTTAATTCATAAATATATCATTAGCTTTCTACGTGTCTTTTGTAGATAGTATACGTATAAATTATTTATTAATGAGATTAAGCCCTCCACATAAGCTCTTGTATGAGACTTATAAGAACTGGCTTAGAGAATGTTTTACTTTTAATATTTATTTTACAATGTATAACTTAATTAACAATCGTGTAACTTTTCAATATTGTTTCTAGCCTTAATTATGTTATTAAAAAAAGTACATTTGTTCCCGTATCTATACTTATTGGTGGTAAATTGCTGTGGAGCAATTTGGTCGGGTAGAGATGCACCGCCTTATTTATTCCTGCCGCCATAATGAATCTGTCACATTCCGGTTTGGAGAGTAAGGTAACCGGTAGACGTGCACAATAGGCTTTCAGTAAAATCAAATCTGGTTACCTTATTTTTGTAAAAATCCTACATATATTGTAAATACTAATGTAATTTTGTTTGGTTCATTTTTACGCGAAAAATGTTTAACAAATCGTCATAAAACTTTGTACACATATGCCTTGAGGTATTGATAGTAGCATCGGATACTTTTGTAACAACTAATAAGCGAGCAAACCCGCGGGTAAAATGTAGTTATATTATAAATGTGAAAGTCTATCTGTAAATCTGTCATTTTTGATTTTATATGTATTAATAAAAGATCCGAATTTAAACAGTCTATTTTTCCCCTAAAATAAGCACTCAAAGAATGGATGGTGATAAAATATTTTTATTTTAGCACTTGCCCTGTGCTTGGGATAAATTTCAATAAATTTTAAAGAAAGAAAAAATTTCGCCCCAGACAGGATTTGAACCTGTAACCTTTCGTCTCAAGCCGACGAATGCTCTAACCAATTGAGCTACTGAGGATTCAAGTCCCGTGGCGAAATTTTTAATTCCTTTCTAACCCGTTAACGCGGGTAGTTATGTCCTATAGATACACAATTCTGGGTACCTACCAAATGAGTTCATCATTACAGATGAAATTCACATTTTAGAACGGCCATAACTTCCGTTTCTCGCAACATATTTTTATTTTAGCACTTGCCCTGTTAAAATTTATTGATGGTGATAAAAGTTTGTATGACAATATATACCTTTATTAGTGCTTTCTACGCTAACGCAATCGCGGGTAACAAGCTAGTTAAAATATAAGTGAAACAGTGTGTAAATGTGTTCTTGTATCAAAAAAATTACATGTATGTTCATCCTCGCTCGCCCTCATCCTCGGCCGGATAAAAACCGCCTAAAACATGTATATCCGATGACTCCGGAATGCTTATGTAACTACGACCGCTTTCACGCAACTCGAGGTCATCTGCTTAAGGTGTGCGACCCAAACGGAAAACGCAAGTGGGTTTTTGATTGATTATGACGGAGTAGGATATTTGTTTGTTATTCTCATAAAATTACTCAGAATCCGTCCATTTTAATAATTTAAGTGAAACTTCAACTTAATCTGAGACTTTTTTTATTTTTTTTATCGGTGTATATTATACAGTTGTTTTTTGTTTCATTTTTCTTTTCTGTTCAGTAAATACTGACCATGTTATTTATTTTAGCTGTGGTCTAGCGGTCCGGGTATTGGACTTGACTGCATGAGGTCCCGGGTTCGAATCCCGGGTCGGCCAACAAAAAGAAAATTGGATTGAAAAAATGTTGGTCGGGATAGGATATGTGCCCGGTTGGCGATAGGCTTGCCACCTATCACATTGTGGGACTTAGTGTCTTCGGCTAGTCGTGGGAGCCTTGGTTGTACCTCTGCCTACCTCTTCGGGGATATGGGCGTGAAGATACTTTTTTATAATACATTTACACCTACAGTTTAAGATTTGATAATGCTGCAAAAAAGTAAAAGCAGTTGACTATTATTTATTGACATTTGTCATCTGTAATTAAATTACAATATAAATTGCTCCACTCTTCTTATCCTGAAGCGCTGACAGAAAACCAGCGTTGCAGTCCCTACTGCAACATTTTTGCTGAGTCAGTACATATTTTTCCAGAGGTGATACATAATAATAAGTATGTTATTCCTGTAAAAAATGTTAGCTTTAAGTTGGAACTACATTTTGTTTTTTTCTTTATATTGTACACTAATTGTGTATAATTTCTGGTAATAAACGATTTCTATGTCTATGTCTATGTCTTAATACTTATTTCGAAAGATAGATTCTAATTATAAGGTGGTATTACAAAAGTTTATTTGATCCAAAGATTGGTGTTTGAGTTACATTTAATAACTAGCTTAGCCTACAGACGTGGTCCTGTACTAACTATGAATATTGAATTGATTTTTTTTAGGAACTAGTGCAACACAAAAAGCATGTGCCAAATTGGTCCATTCATTTTAGAGTGATGCATTAGCAAGGGAAATGAAGAGAATATTCACTTGGTCATTATTATATACTAGATGAGCCAACAGATTTTTCCTTCCTAACTACGAATATAATTTAATTATAAATATTGTTTTTTACGTGAATCTTCTCCTGACTATTAAAAACGCAACAAAAAATAATTAGCACTGTTGGTCCATCTGTTCACGCATAATTTAACCAAGGGAAATGAGGATTCAATTTTGTTTACTAATGAATAGTTTTTTTTTAAATAAATACCCCTGGACAAGTCACACAAATTGAATCTAACCCCAAAGTAAGCAAATTGTATGCTTGTGTTACGGGTGTTAGTCAACGATTCTAATAGATAGAAATACTCAAATAGATACCAGAATATATTTAATAAACACCCAGACCCGGAAATGTAGACATCTAAATGTTCATCACACAAATGCCTGCCCCCGTCGGGAATCGAACCCGAGCCTCGCGGTAAGTTGATGTAGTTAGGCGAGTACGCTAGCCACTCGACCAACGAGGCGGTCAAATAGGAATTTAAACAAAAAATCAGAAATGTTCAATAGTCCCCTGACAAAACTTATACGTTAAGTAGTTAAGAACCATCTCGTTCACGTCAGCTTTCAATGATAAAAAACTCCGCTTTAAAATCGGTAAATTCCTAATACTCTTTTTTTCGAAGTTTAAAAATTTAACATGACAAAACTGTGGCAGATTCAAAACTTTTTTCTATACAACAACTTCAATTATTTGATATTTAATTATTTTAAAATATTAATTACAACTCAAATTTCTGTATAAGCAATAAATGCGCATAGGCCATAAATATTGCAATGTTAATGATGCGTTCCCAGTCTGGGAATAGACTGAGAACAAACATAAAACGTTTTTACAAAAATAAAACGTGACAATGAAAATTGTTAAGCTTATGGAAATCGTGCATTGCCAATCGGAAGCTATAATCTTAAGCCCATCTACACAAATTTGATAGCCGATTAAACTTTAACCTCCAAACCGAAACACTACAATAGAGAGCAATATTTTACAGTGACCGCTTAAAACATTGTTAAGCGGTAGGACCAATCCAAGTGAGTGTTTTATAGTTGTTATTGTATTATATTACTATCGGCGCGCCCCGGCTTCGCACGGCTATAAAATATACATATAAAAACCTTACTCTTCAATCAGGTTATTTGTTAAAAAAACGCATCAAAATCCGTTGCGTAGTTTTAAAGATTCAAGCATACAAAAGGACATAGGGACAAAGGAAGCGACTTTGTTTTATACTATGTAGTGTCCAGTTTACGTTTTACAAATAAAAATGTAATCTATGTCAGTATATACTTTATGCAAAACTATAAGTATGAACAATAATAAAAATGATATAACAGGTCGATTCATCATCTTAAGTAATACCAGAATTAAGGAAATGTCAACAATAATCAAACAATGAAAATATGACGAAATTCAAATCAGCTTTGTATTGAGAGCCAGCAGAGCGCAACAACCGCAGAAACGTAATCAACCGGCGCCAAACTTAATTCAATCAAGTTTGAAAATGGAACGTTTAACAAAACAAATTAAAAAAAAAACAATAAAATTACAATTTTTCTTGATGTAATTAGAATAACACCAAAGATTCAGGTTGAAGAGGTTGCTTCACCTTAAACATTACTCGGAATACAATACTTAATGAATATAAGCCGAGGCTGCAGTTAAAAATATAGGCCAGCATATCAATAACTTTTAAAATACGAGCTTATGTTTTACTTTATCACTAGCACCATGACTGAAATGAATTGGAACAACTTGGCCCAATTAGGTGGTGTTGATTGGCCGTGTTGGTCTGGGCTCTATTGAAGAATAGACCATCAGCCTTTCTGCCAGGCAGCTTGTAAAAGGCGAGCATAGACTTACCGTCACTAACACCGTGACTTCTGACTAGGTGGTAGAGTTTTGCAGCGGCTTTCCCAGATTGGTACCACCACCTTATCTATTCCTGTGGCCATAACGTACTCGCCGTTAACGTGGTCTAGTCCGGAGGTTGAGGTAGCTTTACTTTTGCTTGGGGCCTAACATCCTGGGTTCAGGTTGACAACACACCATACCACTCTAGGCCGCGTGAATTTCTTACCATGCAAACATACAAATCCGTTTAGCCAATATCATAAAAAAAAACTTTTTCCTATTGAATAATATCCGATTCAAACTTTTATAGGTTTGTAAATGACCGGAAATTGCTTCTGGTTGGCAATGCACTCTATCAACATTGGTACTTGTAGGCGATATTCCTTATCACATCAGAATTGGCCAGTTTATTTACTTTCTTAATTTATAAAAAGAATAAAGGTGACATAGTTATTATAAACTCTTTTACTTCTAGCCATTCGTCGCTGAAATTCGTAATACTGACGAAAATGTAGGTTTCTATGCTCATTAAAATTCTCAAGAACTAAGCTATGTTTGATAAAACCTTGGAATCCATAGAACAGTGAAAGGAATCAAATGCGAGCCAACGGAAGTATGCTCGTGGGAACTGATCCCAGAGATATCATTGGACTGCAGCTCGACCATGGACGTGCAATAAAACTTCTGCTATTAGTGTTGCCACTGTTTAATTATACCAATTTTAATGTAAATGAAAGGTTTGGGAAACAATAAAAACTTATCTATGTATTAATACGTGATGCCAAAACTTTGGATCCCTTTTTACAAAAATTGCGCTGACGGAGGAGCATAAAATTTGGCACACTTATGGTTTAGGAGTAGAAGTGCAGAAGGCTAATATTTTTCAATAGTAAAGCTTATAAACTACATTAAATCAATAAATAAAACATTACCCACACTACCATGCATTTGACACACACAAACAAAAATATTCATGATAACGATAAAAGATCACAGATAGCGCACGTAAAAGTTTGGAAACAATGTAGTTGTTCTTGAGAAATGAAGATGGCGTTCTTGTCAACAAGATATTATAATTTATTATGGTCGAATTTCGACCAATGGGCGATCATTAGTTATTAGGTTTAGTCTCAATAAAACCACATGTTTTGTATAACTAGTACCTGCTAGTAAGGAAGAGATATTACAAGATCAAGAAATTCGATTTGCTTCAAAAATCCAAAGAAAAAGTTAAAAGTCAATTGGGATAGGTGATCACTACCGCCCATGGATATCTGCAATACCAGAAGTATAAGAACTGCGTTATTTATTTTTCCGATATTAGTGTTCTGTTTATGATGTATTTTAACAAAGGTTTTGTATGAAGCAGCGAAGTATTTTAATATCCCACAGTAGAGGTTACATAACAGTTTATTTGAGAAAATCACAAGTGTGCATATATCAAATGTATGTAACAAAAGATAAAATATATTAATATTGACTTTTTAACAAACTAATAGACTTTTATTAGTTTATATGTATTAAAATTTATGCTATTTATCATGCTTAGTAGAATTCCATTGAATACACACTTTTCCAGTAACATTTGTATTTTTCTACGGTACACTTTATTTAAACCATATACCGACCGGTTTCACTTTTTACAAAATTATCGGCGATTTACAACTTAAGACAAATACATCCTATTATTAGTATTTGGTTGTAAGTAACTAACGGTACAAATGCTGGAATTAAAAATAAAATACATATAACTAATAGACTAGTATTAGTTTATATGTATTATAATTTATGCTATTTATCAAGCTTAGTAGAATTCCATTGAATACACACTTTTCCAGTAACATTTGTATTTTTCTACGGTACACTTTATTTAAACCATATACCGACCGGTTTCACTTTTTACAGAATTATCGGCGATTTACAACTTAAGACAAATACATCCTATTATTAGTATTTGGTTGTAAGTAACTAACGGTACAATTGCTGGAATTAAAAATAAAATACATATAACTAATAGACTTGTATTAGTTTATATGTATTATAATTTATGCTATTTATCATGCTTAGTAGAATTCCATTGAATACACACTTTTCCAGTAACATTTGTATTTTTCTACGGTACACTTTATTTAAACCATATACCGACCGGTTTCACTTTTTACAGAATTATCGGCGATTTACAACTTAAGACAAATACATCCTATTATTAGTATTTGGTTGTAAGTAACTAACGGTACAAATGCTGGAATTAAAAACAAAATACATTTATATATGTTTAATATTTACATGTCATTTTATTTAACCAATCATCTTACACTTAAGCCAACCGGTTTCACTTTTTACATAATGGTGTATAATGGAAAAGTACTGCTGACATTTGAAAAGTGGGCCTCTCTACTCCATATATGTTAGATGTTATCGATTTTCCGATTAATATAGAGAATACAAATCAAAGCCATGCATTATCATGACATCACCATTGCATAGTCGTGAAAGTGCAACGTGTTTAGAGTACGGTATCGATAAATTATTTCACTTTTTTCCCTCGAATTTTTGCGACACCGACGTAATTGGTGAGCATTTCTATTTTCTTCAATTTGTATCATGTATTGAATTTTTATCACTCCAAGTTAGCCTCACTTTCAACAGAAAGTCACATTTTTAGGTATATGGGATATATTATGTACTCTCTTTATTGTGTTACTAGCAGTTTCACGCACGGCTTGCGTAATTTGGCTTCTACTGCATCGATTTTGATGAGACAAAGCCTATGTCACTTAGGGATAATGTAGCATTCTAAAGTTCTTTCACATTTTTGAAATCGGTTTTGAAACCTATTCATTTCAAACAAACAAACAAAAAATCTAACCTTTCTTTTTTTATTAGTATAGATTATTATTAAGTAAGTAGTTGGTGATATCACAAAATTTCACCATAGTATCTTTGTGAGCAAAAACAAATCTAAAACAAAATGGCCAACTAACATACAATAAAATTGATACTATTCCGTATTTAAAAATGTTACTTCCTGTGTCGTGGCCTACATAACTAGGCTAAAATAAAAGAAAGAAAAGATTTTGGCGCCATCGTGAATAAATTATGGTGGTAATTTTTAAATAATTATTGTATTCGTGTTTATATCGAGTGAAATTAGTTAATTTAGGTGGGAATTATATTAATTTTGTTCACTGAAAGTGCACAAATGAAGTAATCATGAAGAAATTAGTGTATCGTGTATTTCCCCGCTGCCGCCAAATCTCATTAGACGAGCTTGAGTAACGAAGCCACCGTTTTACTTAAGACCCAGACATGACTCTGTAAATAGTGACTAATGACTGAAATAAACTTTTTATACCGAAGACATGGCAGATGGGCCTAAAAGTTGACATAGCCGGTCCCAGAAAAGGGTAAAATTAACTACTAAACTAAAAAAAGTAAAAACGAAATCGCGAGTATTGTGTAATTATTTAAAAATTAATCCTTATTTCCCTCGGACAACTCAACATGCGTGAACGAATAGAACAATTTTACTTTTGCTGTTTTAATTATTGTCAAAAGATATGAAAGAAAAAATGAGTTTAGGAGAAAATGAGTAATTTACATACGAGTATATATCAGTTTGTTTGGCATGGCCGTCAGTTATCAAATTGGAATCAAATATTCATAAGCTAAAACCGAATAACAGCTCGTATTTATTAAAAAATTGGCTAGTCGTGGTTACGGGCTTGGAGAGTGGCTTGAAGGTTTTCGTTTTTATTGGTCATGTTTGATTAAACCAGGTAAAACTGCTAGAAGCTGATAATAGCTATATAGGTTACTAAAAATGTTCTATTTTCGCATCATAACGGCTGATGTTAATGCATGCTTTCATAAAAACAGATCAGACCTTGGATCAGGGCATTCGGTTTTTTATAACGATATAACTATAGTTATGTTTACAGCTGAACAACAGAAGTCTCATGCAACAACTACTAAACTATATAATAACCATTATTTACTTGAGATTGCTAAAGAAAATTCTCCACAATCAAGAGATTGTTAGCATCATTGTAAATGGTATTGGAGTCCATATTCAATGAGTTGTATTTCTCTCGGCATTAAGTTAGGGTGTCCATTAATAAATTTCAACAAGGAAATCTAGATTAAGGTACTCTAGCAGTGAAAGTATGGGATTTAAAGCTTTAAAGTTAAACTTTGAATGCGCTTTTTATTCATAACATTTCTTCCAACAACTAGAAGAAACAAGCCTCTTTTTTACTTGTATGTAGTTACACTCTTTGAATTTTTACCACAGTGTTCAGTAAATGAAATATAAGATATCTACATAAAACAATCGTAACTGAAATGAATTTTTTGATTAAAATTTTAATTACACATGGCACTACATGCACACTCTAATTCATATAACATTTACATATAAACCTTAAAAGTAATTAACCTGTAACATATAAAATAACAAAAAAGCTCTTTTCGTGAATTCAGTGTTATGGTGCAGTCCAGAGGATGGGGTAGCCGGTAAACTGGCACGATAATTATCCTAATACCTTGGCTAAAAAAAAATGTCACGAACATCATGACCTACGGACATCTATGGTGTTTGTGGGCCACGGTTTTTGTATCATCAGCAGAGTCCTGTGCTTCTTCGCAGTTTTATAACAAAAAATATATAAGTAAAATCTGGCATATATATTTTAAACAGGTATCTTTTTAAACCAGTCGCATAACCAATAAGTGTTGTGTTTGCCGCTGATTTTGAGTACTTTATAAAAATAACTTCGTTAATAAAAACCTACTTTAAAACTGAAAATTAAAAACTATTAAATTAGAAGTCGGTTTAATTTATTTATTAACGTATACGTAACGTTGGCGATAGGCTTGCCACCTATCACATTGTGGGACTTAAGTGTCTTCGGCTAGTCGTGGGTGCCTTGGTTGTACCTCTGCCAACCTCATCGGGGATATGGGCGTGAAGATACTTTCTTACTTTCTTTCTTTTATTAACGTAGTTATTTTTATTTAATACTTTTTAGTTTATTGCTGATATAATTTAATTTAACAAAAATAATCAACGGGATAGGTGAAAGTAGATAAAAATGCTCATAATATAAAAACTAATGGGTCTACCGGAATCAAATTTTAAGGGACCAATTCGAAACTATTCCCCGTCAAACGAAAAACATACGTAAATCGGCTCAGAAACCTTGGAGGAATAGGTGTACATACATAAAAAAAATATACCGGCCGAATTGAGAACCTCCTCGTTTTTTCAAATCGGTTAAAAACTCAGTAATAGTACGAGTATTCACGGGTATTGAAGTACTTAAAAAAATAACACAAGTGTGTATTGCAATATATTCACTCATAAATAGTAAATGCTAATATCTAGAGAACTGGACCAATTCAACCCAATATAAATGATCTCTTGTGACCTGAAAGCCAGCAAGGCCGACATGACAGCTTGCTCTATGTCCAGCCTAACTAACCAGACCGCTTTCGGTCCGCAGCCTTTGAAATTATCATAAACAAATTCTTCATAACAACTTTCACGATTTATTTTATTAGTTATCCTATGCTACCCTAGTGATTATATCGCCTCTAGCAGTTCGGCGTTGGACTTGACTTCTTGACGTCCTGGGTTTGATTCCCGGTCTCCCGGTAATAATATTAACGTTGTCCGGGATCAGATGTGTGCTAGGTGTGCGATAGACTTGCCACCTATCACATTGTGGGAGTCTTCGGTGTCTTGGTTGTGACTTGGAGGATATGGGCGTGAAGATACTTTAGTGACCTACCCTGGAGTTGCGCGGTTCATCATGGATCGTATAAAAATATCAAAACAATAATAAAAATCGTTTTAAAAACTAATACGTAGTTTTACGTAATACATTTCGCCGTTTCTTCTCCTGTGGCTAAGTTTGGAAACGGTGGTAGTACAAGGCAGATAGGGTTAAATTCAATCACAGTTTTAAAAATGTCTGATAATAAATAATGACTAGTTTCATTATTTATTACTAGACATTTTTAAAACAGATACTTTAATTCATATTTAACTAATAACTAGTTATTAGTTAAATATGAATTAAATTATCTGTAATTAAATAATATTTTTATAAATATTAAAATATTGCACATCAAAATATGGTAGAATATGTTGATATACATAAATATATTTGTAACATTTCATTTACACATATATTCCGCAAATAAATAATTTTCATTTCGTTTTCAAACACGTACCGCAGATTGTTATAAAAATTCTAATATATTAATTATTTCTTCCTATCGGTACTTGATGAGATATTAATAACGGGTAAAAAAAGGAGTGATTCATATAAAAATTATCATAAAATAGAAGCCACTGAAAAGATTTTGCTGAAATTTGACAAACAAATAGTTACACTGATGCTTCCAATAAGATTTTTGAAATTTCACCACTAAAGGAAACTCGAAGCTGGAGAACCTGAAGAACTAGCTTTGTTTTCAATGTATAGGTTCATAAGATCTCTTACACATTGAAAATGGACTACAGTTTTTCGCGAAATTCATGGTTTTTAGCTGCATCTAATCCTACTTCTAGATTATATAGAAAAAAATACGGATAGACAGTAACTAATAAAACTACTGTAAAAGTTAGTTAATTTACAAATACAAATATTCTTTGATATACGTATATCATTAACAAAAAGTACACATCTTAATATATATAAATAGCGTGTCACGTTGTTTGTTCGTGATGGACTTCTACACTACTTAACCGATTTCAATCAAATTTGCACAACATGACAGTTTGATCCAACTTGAAAGATAAGATAGCATACATCTCAATTTATTTATTATCAAGTATTCTTATTATTATTCTTATTATTAATCGCCTCTGTGGTCTAGCGGTCCGGGTGTTGGACTTGACAGCATGAGGTCCCGGGTTCGAATCCCGAAAAACAAAAAGAAAATTGGATTTTTTCAAGTTTCTTATAAAAAAAATGTTGGTCGGGATTGGAAATGTGCCCGGTTGGCGATTGGCTTGTCACCTATCACATTGTGGGACTTAGTGCCTTCGGCTAGTCGTGGGTGCCTTGGTTGTACCTCTGCCTACCTCTTCGGGGATATGGGCGTGAAGATACTTTTTTTCTTATTATTAAGAGACACCAAAGGTGGTAATGGTACGTTGCCAACCTGAGGTCTCGGGCGAAAGTGAATTTACCAGCTACCTTACTCTCCAACCCGGAACACGTCATGACGTTATGGCGGCAGGAATAGATAAGGCGGTGGTACCAATCTGGGTGAGTCGATGCGAAACTCTGTCACCTAGTCAGATGTCACGGTGTTAGTGATGGTGCGCCTATGCTTGCCTTTTACGAGTTGCCTGGCTGGAAGGCAGATGGTCTATTCTGCAAAGGAGCCCGGACCAACACGGTTCTTTTTTTTACATCTCAATTTATGATCACAAAAATTACCATCCGAGCGAAGCCAGAACAGACAGCTAGTTGTATATATATAGCAGTCATAAAGAAAAAAACGCAAAAAAAGAGTGAAATCTACCTTTAGGAAACATGGCAACAATTAATTTCACAATTACATTTAATTTGCGAATTATCGAATCAGCTAGTTGTTAATATATCACAGTCATAAAGAAAAAAACGCAAAAAAAGAGTGAAATCTACCTTTAGGCAACATGGTAACAATTAATTTCACAATTACATTTAATTTGCGAATTATCGAATCAGCTAGTTGTTAATATATAACAGTCATAATGAAAAGAACGCAAAAAAAGAGTGAAATCTACCTTTAGGCAACATGGTAACAATTAATTTCACAATTACATTTAATTTGCGAATTATCGAATCAGCTAGTTGTTAATATATAACAGTCATAAAGAAAAAAACGCAAAAAAAGAGTGAAATCTACCTTTAGACAACATGGCAACAATTCATTTCACTATTACATTTAGTTTGCGAATTATCGAATAGTTATCTGCTTTTAGCCCGACTCACAAGAAAGTCGTTTCATCAGACGCAGATGCGGTTGACTGGTCGTGTCATTGTAAAAATTTGGTTAGATGTCATCCCCGATATTTTACTTTTTTTAACTTTTTAACTTTTTTTAGAAATCCATATTTATAAAAGAAGAAGAAGACATAAGATAACTGTTTTTTGTTGTCAGTTATCAAGTAGCAGTGTTTTGTGGTTCATCTATTTTAAAACTGAATACCTTTCCACAAATTCATCCACTATATATTTTTCATAATACAAAAAGGAAAAAAGTATCTACAGATCTTCCGGCAAACACTAACATTATGAGGTAAGAAATGGCACAGATTATTTCACTATTGAGTACGAGCAAGGTGTTATCATTAAAAACGAATTATCATTTTCAGAAACTTATTTCATGTTTAACACTCTCAAAATCAGTTCCTTGAATCACTTTCGTTTTCTCTTTAATTGTTCTTACAAATGTGTATAAAAACGCTATTTCTAAAATATTAAATTTTACAAAAAAATAATATGATGCGGTTACTGCTGTTGACATACTCCCCTTAAGTTGCGTTTACAAGGTGGCGCTATTGTCGTGCATGTTCCCAATACCTATCTTAATATATATAAATCTCGTGTCACAATGTTTGTCCTCAATGGACTCCTAAACCACTTAACCGATTTTAATCAAATTTACACACTGTGTGCAGTTTGGTCTAACTTGAAAGATAGGATAGCTTACATGTAAATTTTTCGCGAGCGAAGCCGCGGGTAACGGCTAGTGTACTAATATAATGTAACTGTTTTCTTCAAAGATTGTTTTTATTTCCAAAAATGAGATATCATTTATTGACCGCATCGGCCGAGGAGTTCGCGTAGGTAGGTAGGTTCAATTGTGTGCATTTCAGGGTCAGTATAAACATGGTATTTATTTAAATATTTCTTTGTTATCAATATCGTTGGCTAACACCTTTTTTAAACACCTTTACTAATATCTATTTACTAGTCTCTTTAACAACTAAAAAACATAGTTTATTAGACTTGGATGTGGAAAAGAAAAGATTTTCCAGCTCGAGGAGGTGTGCCCACTGGGTCCAAATGAAAATCGTGCCAATTTGTGAGTATCCGTTAGCGGGTTTAGTACGATTACATCGATATCTGTGGCAACGTTAAACATATTCTATTTCATTATAACTAAAACTTATTTTATAAACCATATGCATGTAATAATCTCATTATTTACTTTACGGTTGGTCAACAGGTCAAATAAATATTTTAAGTATAAAATCAAATACTATAGAGTCATTTACAAACATTAATTTTCTGAAGAACGAAGAGGCGTTTCGTTGTTGCAAGGCAACAATATTCACAAGGCAGCGAAAAACATACAAATTACTACAAAAAAAGATATTTATTTTATACACGTCGATTCTCGGGTCGGGCAACAATAAGAAAATGTGGTTTTTCCAATTTTCTGATACAAAAATGTTACTAGGGATTGGATATGTGCCCGATTGGCGATAGGCTTGCCACCTATCACATTGTGGGACTTGTGCATACCTCTGCGGGGATATGGGCGCGAAGACACTTTTTTTTAAATTTTGCATTTATTCTCTCGTTACGAAAAAAAAAGAAATATTGTTAGCGGAGCCAACAGACGTTGCCCTGTCTTAATAATGAATATTGAATGACTAAAGCATCTAAAAATATTATCGAAATTTGTCTATCCGTTTAGGTGTGATGCTATGACCAAGGTAAATAAGGATACGGAGAGATTGTCAATAAATTAAGGGGCCATGTATGCTAAATTACGTCAGCAATATACTGTTTTTTTCATACAAAGCAATTACGGATCTTGGCAACATAAATACACAAGATTAACATTAATATGCTTTATAAGACTAGTGTTTCCAAAACACGATTCATTGCACTTTGCTCGATAGAAAAAAATCAAAAAGTTAACCCTTTTTTGAAAGCAAAACCCAACTGTCTACTTCAATTATGAAAATATCGACCCCAGATTTAACATAAACATAGATAAGTATTATACCTAAAAGATAAAAGTTTCAATTTTTATATTCTTTTTCAAATTACTTTTATAGTGTCAAAAATAGTGATTTGGCGCTTAAGACATTTACTTTAGAGCGCAATATTTCGTAGTAATCATGGAACGGGGGAGTGCGCTGATTGGCTCTTCTGACTGACTAAGTATGGGGCCTTAAAAGTCGAGCATAGGCTTACCGTCACTAACACCATAACATCCTACTAGGTGGTAGAGTTTCGCAGCGACTCACCCGGTTTGGTACCATCGCCTTACCTATTCCTACCGCCATATCGTTATGACGTATTCCGGTTTGGAGGGTAAGGTAGCCGGTAAACTTAAGTTGGCAACGTACCATTACCACCTTTGGTGTCTCTAAGCGGTGTGAATTTCTTACCATCAGGAAATCCGTCTGCTTGTTTGCCTTCCAAAATCATAAAAAAAATATTTCTTTAAAATGTATGCTTACGAGCTCTTTTACGGGAAGCCTTTTTGCCTTTATTTTTCATAGGATCCCGGGAACAACTTGACATGGCCAGGGTTTTTTTGTAATGTTTGCTTGGGCTTGTGTCCAAAAATAAATGTATGTAAAAAAAAATATTTTATAGTAATTAGGCCAAATAAGTATGAAGGATTTACGGTGACTCACATCAAAATTATTTCATGCCTTTTATCTTTGTTGTCTACAAGGTCGAGCAGTTATTCATAATGATTTAATATTGCAGATGTGAAGATATTTTTTTGATCCTTATTTAAAAGCAAACAGTAACTTAGGTTTTCTGGATTTTGATACACTCTTTCTTTAAACACTAAAGTTATAAATTATGTTTTAAAAAAAAGTATCTTCACGCCCATATCCCCGAAAAGGTAGGCAGAGGTACAACCAAGGCACCATCGACTAGCCGAAGACAGTAAGTCCCACAATGTGATAGGTGGCAAGCCTATCGCCAACTGGGCACATTTCCAATCCCGACCAACATTTTTTATTAGGAAATTGGAAAAATCCAATTTTTTTTCGATGGCCGACCCGGGATTCGAACCCGGGACCCCTTGTCCAACACCCGGACCGCTAGACCACAGAGGCGATTAAATTATGTTTTGCTATGGCAAAACCATAACCTGTTCGTTATGTTATAGTTATGTATGCTAAACCTGGACATTAAAAGTTTTACATAAGTTACTTAAGAAATAAACCTTTAAAACTAAAACATGACTTAATCCCCGGTCTTCCAATAAAAAAATAGTAAATGTGTATTTTCAATTTTCTAATAAAAATATCGTTGCCCGGGATGCGATTTGTGCCCGGTTGGCGATAGGCTAGCGACCTATCATATTGTGGGACTTAATGTCTTCGGGTAGTAGAGGGTAGCCAGGTTTTGCCCCTGACTACCTTTTCGGGGATATGGGATTGATGGGGATATGAAGATATTTTTTATGTTTCTTCCATGCAAAAAAAAAGCAAGTTAGCTTATAAATAGTTCGAGCGTTTATAAAAGCTTTGTCTTGGATTTTAACAACTCAAGTATATCATGTTTCAAATATATTTTACCGATTTTCGACCACTGGGCGATCACTTGTTATATTGAAACACACAAAAACTAGGTCCTTAAAGTGTCATTGTTAATATAACTAAACATTCAAATTAAACTCTGTTTAAAGGTGATAATTGAAGTATGAGAAAAACCTTTATGACTTCTATAATGATAAAGTTTAATTACATAATAATAGAACTGTTTATATAATTACCGTTTCTCAGGTTACTGAATGTTTTAGAACTGATTGTTTCAAAGACAATACTATTGTTTTCGGTTTAAAATATGTAGTAAACTATTCTGCAGTTCCTAGTGGCCTTCTGGCCTTGTTTGACCTCAAGATTTTTGATAATATGCAGATTGTTTCCACTATAATGTCTGGAGTTATTTATATGTTTGCAAAAGAGATTCATATTTAAATATTTATGAGTAGCGTAGACATAATGAGTTAAGTAACTCTCTAGTATAAGATAGTCTTGATAGCGCTCAAGAATATTTTTTTAATTAAAAGAAAGATAAAATTTCACCTCAAACAAGATTTGAACCTGCATCCTTCCGTCTCGCGGAACCGAAATCGTCTTTCGTCTCTCGGAAATCGGAAGTCTCTAACCGTTATGCGGATTAAAGGTCAAGTTGTTTATGGCTTATTTTTTTAATTTAATTTAAACCTTAACCATGATTTAAAAATCTTAAGAAAACAAATTGTGTTTTACTTATCCATAGATTCCATGTCAGATCAGGTTGTAGTTTTTAGATTTATTTCGACGCGTTACAAAAACATTTGTATGGTCAATCTACATAATCTATATATATAAAAATCAATTGCTGTTCGTTAGTCTCGCTAAAACTCGAAAAGGGCTGAATGGATTTGGCTAATTTTGGTTTTCAATTATTTATTCAAGTCCAGGGAAGGTTTAAAATATAATAAAAAGGGAAACACTGCGAGAAAACTAGGAAAAACAAAATTTTCATTTTTCTCATACAAACTGAACGGGTGGAACACAGTTCGCCGGGACAGCTAGTATTCTATATAATTTAAAAATAAATTGCTGTTCGTAAGAGCTAAAACTCGAGAACGGGTGTCCCGATTGGGCTCATTTCAGTTTTGAATCATGTTCAAGTCCAGTGAAGGTTTAAAAGATAAGAGTATCTTCACGCCCATATCCCCGAAGAGGTAGGCAGAGGTACAACCAAGGCACCCGCGACTAGCCGAAGACACTTAAGTCCCACAATGTGATAGGTGGCAAGCCTATCGCCAACCGGGCACATTTCCAATCCCGACCAACATTTTTTTTAATTAGAAAATCGGAAAAATTTAATTTTCTTTGAGTTGGCCGACCCGGGATTCGAACCCGGGACCTCATGCAGTCAAGTCCAACACCCAGACCGCTAGACCACAGAGGCGACTAAAAGATAAGAGAAACGGAAAAACTAGGAAAAACATCATTTTAATTTTTCCTATATAAAGCGAAATGGATGAAACGAATTTATCCGGGACAACTAGTGTGTAATAAATATATTCTTACTAGCTGCTACCTGCGGCTTCGCCCGCGTTTTCACAGAAACCCGGTGTGCGATCGGGATTAAAAATAGCCTATATGTTAATCCAGGACACAATCTATCTGTCTTTCAAATTTCAGATAAATCCGTTCAGCCATTCGAGCGTAAAAGAGTAACAAACATTCATACATCTATACTTACAAACTTTCGCATTTATAATATTAATAGGATTAGACATGTATTGGTATTTTTCTTTAAAAATGAGGCTCTGATTAAACTGATTTGTTATCTAATCTTATAACTGTTTATGTAACAGGCTCCATAGTAATAGTAACTACGATCAACATTGCAACTGGCATCGCCCGTAATTTTTGAATTGATTTTGAGTACCGTTGCCACATTTGGGCAGGATTTAATAAATACCAATTAACAATTAAAAACAATTAAAAATTACCAAAAATTTATCCCAAGCACAGGGCAAGTGCTAAAATAAAAATACGTTGCGAGAAACGAAAGTTATGGCCATTCTAAAATGTGAATTTCATCTGTAATGATGAACTCATTTGGTGGGTACTCAGAATTGTGTATCTATAGGACATAACTACCCGCGTTAACGGGTTAGAAAGGAATTAAAAATTTCGCCATGGGACTTGAATCCTCAGTAGCTCAATTGGTTAGAGCATTCGTCGGCTTGAGACGAAAGGTTACAGGTTCAAATCCTGTCTGGGGCGAAATTTTTAGCACAGGGCAAGTGCTAAAATAAAAATACGTTACCAATTAACAGCCTTGAACTCAACGAAAACGTGAACGTGAAATGAATGTATTTGTAAAATAATCTGTGATGAGCTGTACTTAAGGTTGCTTAGTCTAGAGCTCTGTTGCATGCAAAATTGACTGCCAGTGTTTTATAGGATTTACCCCGTGTTGGTTCGGCTAAATGTTGGGCTCCTACTCAGACGAGACCATCTGCCTTCCTGCCAGGCAGCTCGTAAAAGGCGAGCATAGGCTTAACACACTAACACTGTGACATCTGACTAGGTAGGAGAGTTTCGCAGCAACTCCAGGCGATTGGTAGCACCGCCTTACCTGCTTCTGCCGATATTACATCAGTGCTTGCTGTTGATGTGTTCTCGCTCGGAGGATAAGGTAGTCGGTAACCTTACGTTTGCTTAAGGCCTAACACCCTGCCTTCAGGTTGGTAATGCACCATTACCACCTTTGGTGTCTCTAGGCGGCGTTAATTTCTTACCATCAGGAAATCAGTCTGCTTGTTTGCCTTCCAATATCATAAAAAAAGCATTGTAGACTGTATTAATAATCTTTACTCTCTTATTTACCAGCCTTACGAAATTTAGATAAAATATTTTTAAAAAAATTATCTTCACGCCCATATCCCCGAAGAGGTAGGCAGAGGTACAACCAAGGCACCCACGACTAGCCGAAGATACTAAGTCCCACAATGTGATAGGTGGCAAGCCTATCGCCAACCGGGCACAATTCCAATCGAGACCAACATTTTTTTTATTAGAAAATTGAAAAAATCCAAATTTCTTTTTGTCGGCCGACCCAGGATTCGAACCCGGGACCTCATGCAGTCAAGTCCAACCCGGACCGCTAGACCACAGAGGCGATATTAAGGCGATAAAATATTTATTTGTAAGATTTTATTAACTCTCAATTTAGTTGAGGTTAGTTGACTAACTATTCAGCCAGCCCCGAAAGACATCTACAAACCCCAGACGCCATTTTTAGTTTTGATTGCATGGTTAACCTAAATAGTGATATTGAGATGAAAAATAATGTACAAAATATGGTCTCTATACACTAGAGACCATATTTTGGTCTCTATACACTAACGAAACACTCTAATTAATCGAATAGCAATTAACATTAAATAAGTAGGCATCAGATCAAGAAATATGCATTGCGGAAATATTACTTACGTGATTAAAAAAAAACTTGTTACTGCTCCAAAACGACGTGATGCTGTGAAGCGATGCTTCGGATGACGGATCGGGATGCAGAGTATAACACACGGCTGAAATAGGAAGACGCAATTCTCGTGCTGCTGATGAGATTTTAGCGATTAGTCTATTTACCCCTATAGTCAACGATATCGGTCT
>NJDC01005944.1:77648-97398 GCA_002245475.1 Calephelis virginiensis | reverse complement strand
AAGGAAACTGGCATAGAAAGTAGTGTGCTAACAAATGTGCTAATATACGCATACGTTCAAATAAGATGATTCACATTTTATACAAATTCGCAATACGTAAGACTCTGAAAATACAGGTACTTTTTCACCTACGCTAATGTAATTATTTAGTATATAATGTAATTGGTTGGTCCTCCCCTGTTGATCCTAGCTACTTTGTAGAATACATCATCTGCCTTCCTGCCAGGCAGCTCGTAAAAGGCGAGATTAGGCTTACCGTCACTAACACCGTGACATCCTACTAGATGGTAGAGTTTCGCAGCGACTCGCCCGGATTGGTACCACCGCCTTACCTATTACTGCCACCATAACGTCCAATGCTTGCCGTTGACGTGTTCTGGTTCAGAGGGTAAGGTAGCCGGTAAACTTACTTTTGCCTAACATCCCGGCCTCAAGTTGGCAACGCACCATTACCACCTTTGGTGTCTCTAGGCGGCGTGAATTTCTTACCATCAAGAAATCCGTCTGCTTGTTTGCCTTCGATTATCATAAACCATTCGGTTACCAAATGTGGTAGTACCAATGGTACTACCACATTTTTACGCCTCTGTGGTAGAGTGGTCCAGCGTCGGACATGAATTCTTGAGGTACCGGGTGCCATCCCCAGGTCGGGGAAACGGGAAAGGGAAAAAATTAGGAAATGTGTACTTTCAATTTTGTAATAAATATAACGTTGCCATAAATTAGCTATGTGCCAGGTTTGCGATAAGCTTGCTATCACAGTGTGGGACTTAGTGTCGTTAGCTGATCGTGGGTGCCATGCTTCTGACACTGCCTACTTCTTCGGTGATATGGGCGTGAAGATACTTTAGAGATCCACCCCGGAATTTCGCAGTTGGAGGATATGGGCGAGATGCTTATTTTTATACCAATCTGGTAAAGTTTTACACTTACTAAAATAACGTTGCTGGGTTTGTTTATGAGGTCACAAATTTGCCTATTTGACTTTTTTCCTGGTGCTAAAAATGAGACGTTGTATACATCTAGGTAGTAAATAGCTACCTAGCACGACAGTGGTGAGTACTGACGTTATGAGGCCAGGAATAGGTAAGATGGTGCTACCAATTTTAAAACTTAATCACAGCCTGAGTCACAATGCTAAACAACGAACTTACCAGAATAAATATCATTTTCTCAAATAGCTACTACTTAAACATCTGTAATTATCAGTCTACTATCTGTAATTATTTTTTCCCTAATTTTTGACGATTACTAAACCTTTCTCAACCTTGATCTGCCTACACCAGTTCATTGTCTGGTGGCATGTGAACCACGAAAAATGTTGAAAAAACAGATGTGTAGTAATCGGTGGTGCCACATGCCTCCTTGCCTTCATATTCTGATAGACAATGATGTCCGATCATATGTTAAAATTTACTGTATGTACTTATAAAGTATTTCTTGTCTTCAAAATGATCCAATTAATGTATACGTAAATGGTATACTTAAAGTCAAACACCTGTGACCCGGAATGAAAAATATAAATTAGTATTCATATAAACCAACTAATTTATTATACATCTCAGGTTCTCAGATGACCACGACTTTTGCAACTAGTCAAAATGTCGAGGTTAATTTGTATTAAAAAAATGTTTAATACTCGTATTTCTGTTTTAAAAAGCATGATGCGACGGGAGTTTGTAAAACGCTAGCCAACCTGGCAAACTTCGTATCGCTTGACATCAACATTGGTAGTTTGTATTGAAAAAAACGACGGGTTGCACTCAGGAAGTGCCGACAAAAGTGTAAAATTGAATTGACGTTGTGCTTTTTTGAAATTTTGGATTGGTTAGGGAATAATTTTGCACGAATTGCTTTAATTATCAGCATGAAAAAACTATATTTTATGAGGTAAAATACAATATTTATTTATTGCGCTATCGTGCGCGCGCGTGCCGTCTTGCTAATGTTCGATAAGGTCATGTGTCCTGACGCGAGATTTTTATTCCAAAAAAAGTGCGCAACGCTGCTAAAGAAGTTTTCACTTCAATAAGGTTTTTCCCATTTTCAACGCAATTTTCGTATATTTCTCTTAACAATAACCATCTCCTGACTATAATTAACATAACGAAAAAAAAATTATTAAAATAGACGTGATGCAATGACCACACGAAATGGGGATTAGTTTTTATAATATACTAGCTGTCCCGGCGAACTTCGTTCCACCCGTTCAGTTTGTATAGGAAAACTTGAAATGTTGTTTTTCTGACTTATCCTTTTTTCTTATCTTTTAAACCTTACCTGGACTTCCATAAATTAATCGGTTTAGCCGTTCTCGAGTTTTAGCGAGACTAACGAACAGCAATTGATTTTTATATATAAGATACGGGGTGTATTTGACACAATAACGAAAAATTCTGTGGTAGTTTAGATACATGTCAAACTTCAAAATTCCTTTTACAGTTTTTGTCGGAAACAAGTGGCTAAATATTTAACAGTTTTGGAGCCCCTAATACGCTGTTTTATTACATTGCTGTTTTTAGTGAAATTGTATAATTTATTAGATATTAAATAAAAATCAAATTGCGTTAAATAGTATTAATGAAATAATAGTAAAATCAATAAATAAATATTAATTGACTATAAATAAAATAGATTCTATACTTCTTATCGTCGGTGCTTGGTGGAATTCCATTCTTGATGCAATTTATTTAGAAACACTTGTACTTTCAACAATATATTTTATTATTTTTTATTTTTATGGTTTAGCCAACCGGTTTAGCTGTACAAGCATCATCAGTTGTTATATAGCCCTGATGATGCTTGTATAGCGAAAGCGGAAAGTACAAGTGTTTCTAAATAAATTGCATCAATAAATAAAATCCAAACATTTTTGAAAAATTCATGAAATTTCCGACCCAAAATTCCAACTACATATGCATGTCTATCATGTACAGAATGCATGGTTGCATTTTTCGTTACGCTATCATTTACATGGTGTATATAGATTAGCATTATCCTTAAGTCAAATCAAAAGAATCATCCATTGTGTCCTCTAACTGTATTAAATTATTTTAAATCCATTTGAACATATATCAATATGACAACGTAACAAATACACATTTTTTTGGAATGACTAATGTGTTGCCAACCTCGCGGTTTTTACAACTTCACCGGGCTTTACCTAAATACACATTACAAAACATGATACATATAGATACAGATATGAATACAAACTACATATTTCATTTGTTAAAATTTTTTGTAACTAGTTTTTAGATATTACTTATTAAAATTAACTTACATTTGGATTACGATTTATTATTTTAAAAAGAAAAGTATATTATGTGTAATTTTATAAGTATAAATTTACTATTTATGTATGAGTACATAACTTATTATTTCTATGAATTATATACAGCAATTATTTTTCAAGAAATCTTAAAATTAAAAAAGTTTAGTAAACAAAAGTATACACTTTTTATTTTAATTCACTTTTTAAATAATATAATAAACACGATTATAATTCAACTCTTAGTGTAAAATTTTAGTGAAAGTATGACAACGAATTTTCACAAGTCGAATTAGGTATTCACATAGAATTGTTTGGTATTCAGTAACCAGTGTTAGGGACCGCCATGTTTACTTTCGATACTGGTTACTCTCACTTGTGATTTGACATTGTTAGGTTGCTATCGCCTATTAAATATCACGAAATAATAACATATTACGTATTGTTTTCGTCACTTATTTTCTAGTTGTGTTGTTTTCTTTCGTAGAATATTATAAGCACATCCGTATCAATAGCAAATTTTAGGTTGTTTTATTACATTTCTTTTGCATTAGGATATGAAATGATGATGATGATTTTTCTAATTTTTTTTCGTGTAAAGTTATGATAACCACCTTGTCAAGGTAAGTTTAGGAAATTAAATGACTTTCAGCAAACAAATGTAGCTCTGAAAACGTACACATAATATCTTAGCTTCGGATTGGCATCGCAATATCATCCCTTTTGGTACCAGTCCGTCAACCTGCTATGCTTCTAATCTTGAACAATTTGGATTAACTTGAAAGCGACTTATTTGATTCGTATTCTTTCTTCTTTGTACAACAAGTATTCAAAGATCACGGGAATACTAAATATCTTTGCGATTAGTTGCAAACATAATAATAAACATCCCTGGACAAGTCACACAAATTGAATCTAACCCCAAAGTAAGCCAATTACAAGTATATGCTTGTGTTATAGGTGTTAGTCAACGTTCGTAATACACAGAAACACTTATATAGATACCAGAATAAATTTAATAAACACCCAGACCCGGAAATGTAGACATCTAAATGTTCATCATACAAATGCCTGCCCCCGTCGGGAATCGAACCCGAGCCTCGCGGTTGGTCGATGTAGTTAGGCGTGTACGCTAGCCACTCGACCAACGAGGCGGTTAAACATGAATTCGAAATGTCACTTTAAATGCTAACGACCAGCACACAGCATCACTGAGTACAGCTTTTAATAATCCACTTGTTTGCCTCGTCAAAATAAATTCCATGCAAGAATATTGTGACCAGTCGACATTGAGACGTGACCGCACCCTTGAGGCTGTGAAAGATACGTTCCAATACACGTACGATACAAATAAAACCAATTAAATTATTTTATTTTCCTGTTTACAATAAAAAGTGTTAAGGCTGTATTTTAAAACTAGCATTCCATTTTACGGAAGTAGCAATTAAACATTTTTTTGTGCTTTATGCTATTATTACTAAAAATAAAAGATAAATGAAGGTAATTGCTAACTGGCCTCAAAACATCCGCTATGTTATATAATATGGACAAATATCCAAAATATTTTATAAACGTGAAAGTTTACTTTGCATGTAACAGTTTCTTAATCACACATTTGGATTGAAAATAGGATCGATTTCGATTGTTAAATTATTAAGATTGAAAACAGAAATTATTTAACGTTTTTACCTTCTAAGCAATACCAGGATTTTTATGGAAATGTGAAATACAGACATAAGTTGCTGTTTGAAAAAAAAATGAAAATGAAAAATATTTACTTGCGGAATTATTTGTGTTGAAAAGTTTTTACAAAGATATTTAAGAATACAACATATTCTACCACATTGTGGTATGCAAATATTTAATTAAATTAAAAGAAGTTACAAATATATATTGAAATGTACATTTAAATCGCAGCACTTATTTGTATTTATAATAAACATTTTATTTATTTATAAACATAAGTTTCATAATTTATTATAAATAAATTTAAAAGTAGATTCATTTTTAGAGTCCCATCTACTATACACTACCACCGTTTGCTTAGTTATTAATTTATAAATAATACAACAATAAATTAAGAGAAATGAAATGTGAGATACAGATAGAAAAAATAACATTGGCATTTGCTGAGAAAAATAGACACAGTATGTGAAAGGAGGAAGAAGAAAAGGACCCGATTTTTAATTTGTAATCAAGAAAATGTTATATAACATTCACCCTTAAAAATTGAAGAGACACCTCTTTAAAAAGTTTTTCAATTTCATCCCTTAACGAAAAGAGGTAATGAAGTTTGTATGACTAGCAAATTGTATATCGTCAAAATTGGTATTTAAAATTTAGTTTTTTTTTTATAAAAGTTAAAAGAAGAACATGTAATTAAGAAATTTTAAACAAAAAGAGTAAAACTTTAGTCGTGTAGAAGGTGCGAGCAAAAACAATGTTGTAAGAATTAAATACTTGTTCAGAACTTTCATTGTTAGTTGAATATATTTTTTACAAGCAGACGGATTTCCTGATGGTAAGAAATTCACGCCGCCTAGACACACCAAAGGTGGTAATGGTGCGTTGCCAACCTGAGGTAGGGATGTTAGGCCTCGAGCAAAAGTAAGTTTACCGGCTACCTTACCCTCCGAACCGAAACACGTAATGACGTTATGGTGGCAGGAATAGGTAAGTCGGTGGTACCAATCCGGATGAGTGGCTGCGAAACCACCTAGTCAGATGTCATGGTATTAGTGACGGTAAGCCCATGCTCGCCTTTTACGAGCTGCCTAGCAGGAAGGCAGATGGTCTATTCTGCTAAGAATCTCGGACCAACACGGGGAAACTTATCTTTTTTTTTTCGAAATGGCTAATATGTTGCTAACCGCGAGGTTTTTACAACTTCAACGGGCTATAACAGATTTATCTCACAAATTTACAAACCAACTATACCATAACAAATGTCTGAGTATAATGAGACAAACTTAGATAATACTTGTTTAACTTTCTTTAACTGCAAATTACGTTTATTTTTATGTGTTTTTAAGTAGATATATGTTTTTTATTCCCAAATTTAAATTCATTTTAAATTATTTTGCAAATATCATTTATAAATTAACTAGCTGCTACCTGCGGCTTCGCCCGCGTTTTCACAGAAACCCGGTGTGCGATCGGGATTTAAAATAGCCTATATGTTAATCCAGGTCACAATCTATCTGTCTTCTAAATTTTAGACAAATCCGTTCAGCTATTCGAGCGTGAAAGAGTAACAAACATCCATACATCGATACTTACAAACTTTCGCATTTATAATATTAATAGGACTAATTTATCGTCGGCAATTGATGGAAGTCTATTGTATCTTATTAATATAATGGGAGTTTGTATGTTAGTTTGTTACTCACACATAGATCCAAGTTACCCAGACATAGGGTAGTTTTTATTCCGAAAAAATATTCCTGTGGATCATTAGCTACTCGGGCGACGTCGCGAGCAACAGCTAGTATAAATATAAATTTGAAAGCTTGTAAGGAAGGGTGGATGTTTATTACTCTTTCACGCAAATACTACTAAACGGATTTAGATAAAACTTTACAGGACTGTAATATAAACATCAGAATGACACATAGGCTACAATTCATACAAAAAATACTTTAGCACGCAAGCAAAGCAACAAGTGTTTTAATTGTTAAGATTTTGTGAAATTTTAATACTATGTTTAATAATTGTAAAGTATCTTCACGCCCATATCCCCGAAGAGGTAGGCAGAGGAACAACCAAGGCACCCACGACTAGCCGAAGACACTAAGTCCCACAATGTGATAGGTGGCAAGCCTATCACCAACCGGGCACATTTCCAATCCCGACCAACATTTTTTTTAATTAGAAAATTGGAAAAATCCAATTTTCTTTTTGTTGGTCGACCCGGAATTTGAACCCGGGACCTCATGCAGTTAAGTCCAACACCCGGACCGCTAGACCACAGAGGCGATAATTGTACATAAAATTAATCTAATACTAACTGTAAAGAAACACTAAATTCTAACTGAGTCTAATTATGTTATTATTTAACGACTTTAAATTTTACGACTCCAAATCCTAAGCCACGTATGCCTACCTAATATCTTATCCACCAGCATTGAATACGATAATCGGGCACTGACGTTATAGAAACAGGAATAGGTTAGATCTGTGGCACCAACCATGTTGAGCTACTACACAGAACTCTACTATAAATGTTATAAATGACTGCACTGCTGGAATAATCGAGTAACTTTATTTTATGTCACCATTAGCAGGACAAAGGTCATGACGTTTCGATGCTAAGAGTACAATAATTTTTTTGTACATATACAAAAAAAAAAAAAATTAATTAATTTTGAAGTACAAAGGAACGGCCTTAGCAAATTTCGCTGAAATGTCAATAGGTTTTAATTACATATCCACTAGATTTTTGTATTTCCAATTTTTTTATAAAAATAACGTTGTCCGAAATTGGATATGTGCCTGGTTGGTCTAGCGGACCAGCTATTGGACTTGACTGCATCAGGTCACAGGTTCAATTCTCGGGTCGGACAACAAAAAGAAAATTTGTTTTTTCCAATTTTCTAATAAAAAAATGTTGCTCGGGATAGGATGTGTGCCCGGTTTGCGATAGGCTTACCACCTATTATATTTGTGGCCTCGGCTAAACGTAGGCGACTTGGTTCTGCCTCTGCCTCTTCAGGGATATGGGCGTAAAGACAGTTTCATGTAAAAGGCCAGCAGACAAGCACTCAGTTCTTGTGGTGGTAAAAGACAACCGTGGCCTATAGACACCACAGCCATTAAAGATGCGTCGCTGTTCTGAAGCCTGGATGTTAGGCCTATTGAACAATTCGGTCAGTTACCCTACACTCTGGACTGGGATATGATAGTCGTTAAAGCGGCAGGGATGAAAGGTAAGGCGGTGAATCCCTACCCAGGTAAGTTGCTACATAGCACTGGTGGTAGTTCTTGTTGGTAATGAATGACCTACATTTCAACCTGTGCTTGCCAAGGCTGCTGGCAGGAAAGCAGTTGGTCGATTCTACCTAGTGGGTCCGGACTAACACGGGGTTAACACACAGGGCCTCGTATGCAAAATTACGCAAATTATGTACTTGTGGTATGAGTGTTAGTCAGTGAAATTAATAAAAAAAGTAATATAAATACTGTAAAACGTATATTAAAAATCTAGATCTAGATAGATGTAAAAACACAATTCCCTGTGTTGATTCCAGCTCCTTCATAGAATAGACCATCTTCCTTCCTGCCAGGCAGCTTGTATAAGGCGAGCATAGGCTTACCGTCACTAACACCATAGCATCTGACTAGGTGGTAGAGTTTCACAGCGAGTCGCCCGAATTGGTAACACCGCCTTACCTACTCCGCCATAACATCAATGCTTGCCCTCCAACATTATAAAAAAATACAAATATAGATTATGTTAATCACACAATGACTACCTTAGTCGGGAATTGAACTCATTTTTTCTAGATGTTTCACACAACTTAAACAAGAAAAGGTTCTAGCTACATATCCTACTAACTATTTTTACATTTTGTAGCTCTTTACAATTTTATGTTCGTGTATTTTTCTACAGTTGAAAAAAATCTGTTTAAATTTTCCTCAAACATTGCGTTTAAATAGCAAGCCAAATACAATAAACATCATTGTTTTAAAAGAACTGGAAAGAAGTGCAGTACTTTATTATTTAATAGTTTAATATTTATTGTTTACTTGACCCAATTAATTAAAGCAAATTAAGGTTTTAAGACAATTGCAAAATAAAATGGTTATTGTGTTAATTCGATCAAAAAGATGTTTAAAACCAATTTACTTGTTTCATAACTACAAGCTATTTTAATTAGAGTTTAAAACTAAAAGGGGCCAATTATAAATAAAGGCTTTGTGAAGGTGATATTAAACAATGCTTGTAGCGACGAGCCGGAATCGTTCGGGGAATGTGCGCGGGCGAATACGGCTTGTTCTGCCAAGGACGAGCCACTTGTCTAGGTGCTGTAAATACTACGGAATACTCAATAACGAGTTAAACCTTTGTATCATAAAATACAATCAATATTAACGTCAATACAAAAGTATTTACGTTTAATGTGTGTTCGATTTTAACGTTAAAATGACTGAATTGATTCAAATGAATATAATAAATATAACTACGTTAATAAAAACCGACTTTCAAACTAAAAAGTAATAAATAATAAAGATTTAATATTAGATATATATATCTAATATTAAATCTTTATTATTTATTACTAGTATATACACTACCTATTATTAAAATGTGCTATTTACTTAAAGGTTTGAAGTCGGTGCCAAGCCAATTTAATACTAACTTATAGTATTTTATTAACGTAGTTATTTTTATTTAATGCTTTTTAATTTGTTACTGATATAATTTAATTTAATGAAAATAAACATCGGGATAGGTGAAAATAGATGAATAATTCTCATAAAATACAAACTAATGGGCCTACCTGAATCAAATTTTTATGGGACCAATTCGAAACTATTCCGTATCAAACAAAAAAAGAATTACGTAAAATCGGTTTTAAAACCTCGGAAAAATCGGTGTATATACTAAAAAAATATACCGGCTGAATTGAGAACATCCTCGTTTTTTTTTAATCGGTTAAAGAGGTATACAAACGCATTCTCGCAGGGAACTTGATATCTTTAATATTAAGGTGAAGCCACTGGAAACAGCCAGTGTCAATATGTTTATGTATATTTCGTTTTAAAAATTAATAGAGTGATCACGCCAATACAATTTATGAACTATGTACATAACTATGTATTACTTATGATGGTGAATTATTTAGACTTTCCATGAGAATATAATACCTATCTTTAAAACGTTATTGCCATTCGTAATTGACCATTTAGATACCGCAACTGTAATAAAATTAAACCAACTGCCAATTTCATTAATCTATCTATAGATAGAGAAATACCTACTAAAGTTTTGTTCCTACGACCATTTTGACAGTTATTAAAAAATAATAGTTATTACCTGGTATTAGTAGCCCTATCTCTAACCTTAGGTTTTTGACATTGGGTTTAAGTTTATAATTACGTGGTAGAGTCCTTAAAGGTACTCGCCACTGTTATGGTCCGATTTGGAGAAGTACGTGCGAAACTTAATTTGCTGAAAGATTGAGCATCCTCTCAACATTATAATATTAACAATGTGAAGTTGACATCTTTGTTCTCTACAGAACACTGGTATTTTATTATTATATTATCATACCATCAGAATATATGATCACCAACATGTGATCTTCGTTTGTTTTAACCAATTTTTAGCTTTAAAATTAAATAATATCTTCAACCCCGCATCTACTAAGAGACTGACTTAGGTACAATCAAGGCAACTACAATTATCCGAAGGTTCTATAGTCGTATAATGCGATAGGTAGCACATCTGTCGTCAACCGAGTACTCAACAAATCCAGGATTTTTTTATTAGAAATTTGAAATTAAATATGCAATAAATATGAGTTGCTCAACCCGGAATCAAATCCGAGACTACATGTAGACAACGCGAAACACCGGACCACTAACCAAAAAATTATTAAACTTAAATTCAAATTATCTAGATGTGTAAAACTAGATTAAAAGTGCTATATTCGCATAAACTCTTTTAAGGAATAAGTTTCTTTTCGTGTTTAACTTTAAAAAAACAATACGTATTACAAAAATATAAATAAAAAAAATAAAAGAAAATGAATAAGCTAAATAGGTACTAGATTTAAGCACTACGCTTACTTAATGTATTTTTTTTGGAAATTGCTAATATATTGCTAACCTCCAGGTTTTTACAACTTCACCGGATCATACTTCACTGGACTATGAATTAACTAGCTGCTACCTGCGGCTTCGCCCGCGTTTTCACAGAAACCCGGTGTGCGATCGGGATTAAAAATAGCCTATATGTTAATCCAGGTCACAATCTATCTGTCTTCCAAATTTCAGACAAATCCGTTCAGCCATTCGAGCGTGAAAGAGTAACAAACATCCATACATCCATACTTACAAACTTTCGCATTTATAATATTATAATAGGATGTTACAGTAATCTTTATAAATTGTTTATGTTGAATACGCCTTGCAACTCAGTACTATCCTGCGTGGGTTAGACTTCAACGCGCGCGCAGCTCATCTAATTGTAGCCTGTTGATTGATATCCTACTGGGTATAATTTGTTATACTCATTGGTTTAAGTTTGTAGTTAATATTTAAAAATATTTTTTGTATTGGAATGTTAGTTTTGTACGTTTTCATATTAAATGAAGGCAGACACGCTGTTTTCTTCATTTTAAGAAGTTTGTTTCGAAATAACAGATATCGTTGGTCATAATAAAAAATGATATGAAAGTGTTCAACCAAAGGCTAGGTAAGCAACTTATTTAAGTGCATTGACTATTTTTTACTCCTATTTTATCCGATTTTAAAATAGGAGGCAGTTAGATGTTCTACTTCTATTTTTTAATTTTTATTAAATAAAAATGTTAAGCGGCTCAGATGCAATTTTAATTCAGTGACTATGTTTTTTGATATCTATAAATTTACGGAGGAAAGTCATGTTAGTTACATCATTTATAACTAAAGAATGGCTCAACTAATTTGGTTGAATCTTCATAAAGAGGTAGCTCAGAACCAGGAGAAGGACATATGATACTTTTTATCCTGTTCGGCTTTGAGGGAACTAGCAAAAACAACGTTTTGATTTTTCCCACACAAATGAAAGGGTTAAACGAAATTTGCCGGAGCAGCTAGTAGTAGAATAAAAATAAGCTAACAATATTTTTAATCATACATTTAGGCAGTAATCCCTTTATTAGTGTGTCACTGACCTAGCAAATTTCTATATTTTTTTATTTTTTTTTAATAATCCACCGCAACAAAAACATATGCACATGAATGTTAATTGAATATTTCTTTTATTTTGACATCCGTTAAAACACTTAAATTCAAATTAAGAACATTTTCACGTAACCAACGTTATTATATAATGAAGACTGTTAAAATTAATGTTCGAATCGATATCTCGCCGACTGAGGAGAAATTTGCAAAGGAATGATTATACTCGTAGTGATGCGTAATACTTCGGCAGAAACTAACCAGTTTATTATTTAATCTCCCCGGAAACGGAAACATTTCAATCATAGAGTAAAAGTTCCAAATTTTAATATGAACGATGCAGTTGATATACTGCTCTACAAGTTTTATTTTTATGTGATAAGGTACCGAATAAGCACACGGCTCTCCTGATGGTAAGATATACTTGTGGCCTGTAAACGCCATAGATGTTATAGGTACGCCATTATCTTGTGCCCGGAATGTCAGGCCTATTATGCAAGTCTACCGGCTACCCTACCTTTCAGACTGGAATGCGCAATCATGACCTGCTTCAGATGCGGAATTATGGCGGCAGGAATAGGGAAAGCGGTTGATCCCTACACGGGCAAGATGCTGCACAGCACTCTTCTATCGGTGATGTTGTTGGCACTAACTCATACTTCAACTAGTGTTCGCCTCTTAAGTGCTGCCTGGCAGAACAGCGGATAGTCTATTCTACTTTACCATAAAACTGAATAGGTATATCAAGCTCCCTGTGGGAATCCGTTTATATGTGTCTTAATATTTTAGGCCAAGAGGAGTCAGGTCTATTTTTCAAGTTTGATGGCTACCCTGTATTCCGGACAGGAACATTTTATATTGTCTTTACAGCGGCAGGAATAGGTAAGGCAGTAAATACCTACCCGGACAAGTAAACCCATAATTAGCAGAAGATATATTATAACGACCTAAACATGTGGCAATTCCATGTCCTACTAGTGAAATAATTTAAGTAAGTATTTTCCCGCTCATGTCTCTAAAAAGGCAGAGGTACAAATAGGGTATCCACTTTTTACCCGAAGGTACTTACTATCACAATATGATAGGTAGCAAACTCATCACCAACCGGGCACTTATCCAATTATGGTCAACGTTGTTTTTATTCGAAAATTAAAACAAGACATTTTAAGTTTCTCAAAAAAATTCCTTCTCTTTTTGGTGACACTATATTTAGTTTACAATAATTATTTTGAATATTAAACTTTTTAATGGAATTCAAAATGTCAGAAACAATGACTTTTTACAATAGGTACCAAAATACTATCCTGGTTTTCACCAAAGTATTTTCATACTGTAACGATATTAATAACAATGAAATAAATTCATTGTATACGTTAATTCTTAGGTGTATTTGAAAATACAACAAAGCGAATTTTAACTGATCCATATTTTGTAAAGTGATAATGTTAATTTAATATTACATACTATTAAAACATAAAAAGGTAAAAAAAAATACATACCATTTTTAAATGTGAGTGTTTTCTCCCTTCAGAATTTCCCATGATTACTTAAATTTTCATCAACATGGAGTAAAAAAATCCAAAGTTTTATATAAATATAAAATTCACTTCACCACATCATGTGTACACGGCTTATAAAACACTGGCAGTTACACTCGCGAAAAGTTTAAGAAAAGAATTACTTTTGAATTTGGGCGGGTAAACGTCGAGTAACACGAGCTGCGCGCTATAGACTGGCAAGATGGCGAGGTTTTTTTGACGGTTCACACGAGTCGATTCACTTTCTACGACCTTACGTTATATGCTACCTATAATTTAGCATTTTTACGTAACATAAGTAGTATGTAATGCATTTTTTAATCTTCACAACCCCCTTATATGTCATACTCACCCTGCATCTACTGTATATATTTACTAGCCGACCCGGCTAGCTTCGTACCGACTGGCAATGAAAGCTTTGGAAAAAATTAAGTTGTGTTTTACATTTTTTTTATTTTATTAGGTTCTATACAAACTTCTATCCGTGTTAGGTAGAGTTTAGAGATAGAGAGAGAGAATGAAGCCCTTTCTTAAATTAGATAGCTCCAATTTGATTTCAGATCTTCAAACATCTTAAAGCCAAATTTCGGAAATCGTAACATACAAACAAACTTTTGCAACTGATTAATCTGGTGAATTAAAAAATTCAGATTGAGATGACCTTTTCCGGATTTGAAGCTATATAAAAGGCGGTTTGATAATTTATACCAAGTGTTTTTATGTCTACATTTTTATAACTATTAGAATTAGCAAAGTATATTTTACCAAAAAAAAAATGAAAACTGACTGTGCTTTAATGAATTTAAAAGTTTCCATTTTGTCTTTGAACCCCTGTAACTCCCATGAGATTCCCACTTAATTAACCACCTTGCTTAATCCCAACATCATAATTACTCTTATCTTGTTCCACCCTATAATAAAAGGCAGCCCCAGTAGACTTGCTCAATAGATCTAAAGTCCTGGTCATCAGAACAACGAGGCACCTACAACGGCTATAGTATCTATTGGACAAAGCGACTCTACCATCAGAAAAGCTCTGGGCTTGAAAGTTTACCTCTCACATTAAAAAATTAACAAGAATCTGTTAAACATCTTTGGAATATAGAGTACATACCATGTCAGACAAATTTCTTTACAATGAGTTCAGTAGTTTCGGATTACCCAGGTTAGTATTGGAACAGGTTCGCATATATTTAAGTTGAACGAGGTATTAAGACAAACTTTGATAATTTTCTTAAAAATCTTGTCTATTTATTATAAAAAAAAAAATCAAGACCTAAGGTTATTTCCAAATACGAGTGATTAATTGTAATGTACCGGCTTTTCTTTTAGTCTTGCAAAGTCAAAAAACGAAGTGAAAATGAGAGAGAGGCCGTTACATCAGAGAGAGTAAACAACATTTGGAAACCACACTAATTCTTTGTTAGAAGTGTAACCTCCAGTAGTATATAGCATCATGTTATAAATGCTGCGGACTGACTCTTATGTACTAACCTTCATTTCGGTTAGATTTTATTGATCGACATCACAATACTCTTAGAAAGAGAGGTCCCATTAGACGGAGTCAGTACTATTTGGAAATTACTTCAGATATTTGTTAGGAGTATAACCTCAAGTCTATAACTTCATGGAAGGGACATAGTAATTTTTTTAATTAACAAAATAAGAAAGCTCATATCAAAAGCTTTCAAGAAATCAATAGAGGAGCTTTAAATATGTCTTGTTAATGTGGCAAGAACATAATTGTCATTTCGTATTGTAAGTATATATTAACTAGCGTATTAGTTTATACATCAATGGCTATCTTATTAAAAAAATTAAATGATGGCGATATCGATTAACAATAAAACACCTTTCGTCTAAATCGATTAAAATAGTAAGCTAAAGAGTAAAAGACTGCTTATTCTAAAATTTCTAAACAGATTTCACTTGCATTTTTTCATCGCAGAGCAAATCGCCTTGGGCAATTGGCGTTATTAACTTTTAAGCTATTTTGAGGACTATTCAATAGAGATAATTGTTTATTAACACATCATTTGTTATGTTATGATAGTGCTTTGTAATCCACGACAATTTAGGTATTAAACTTATTGCATCAATAATTACCCTGACACCTATAACTATTTTATTAGCATCTTATGTAACCCTTGGTAAGTTTATGTATGTAACACGTTATAGCTTGAAAGTAATAGCTGGAGGCTATTAATTCAGGCTTCAAACATGTTTTTTTCATTTCCATCTTATTAAAAATGTTAATAGGTCGTAAAAATTAATTAAATGTCTCTATTACCTGTTTGGAAAGCTCTCGGAGAGCAAAAATAGTTTAAAAAAGAATTTAAGGTTTTTGTAACTTATAATATTACACATATTACAGGTTACAAAAATCAGGGATATAATTTTGTAATCATAATTGACTCACTAAAAAAAACGATTTTTTTACCAAAAAAAATGTAAGTGTAATACAGGGCGTATTAGTTAAGTGCTCGGTTTGCTTACTACATAGTGGATCTAGCAACAGTAACTTCGGCTAATCGTGGTTATTTTTTTTTGTGGGAAAATCCATCATGAATACCCGCCACTTTCAGGGGAAGTGGCGGGTTATGTCAGACTCCTACTGACTAAAACCCCACGATGTCCACCCCTTCGCCAGATACTGGGGTTGCAGGAACGATTTCGCACACATCCCCAGCCAAGCGGCGCCAGACCTTTTGATCCCCGTCAGGTCGCCCCTCTCAGCTGGAGGCCGCATATCGTTGGAAGTGGTTCACGGAGACACAGGGTGCACCACTTCGGGGTTTCAGTCGCGACAGGCACCCCCGTACTTGCCGCAACCCTATCTCGACCGGGCGGGCTAGATGGCTCCCTTCTCCTCGGGCCGAACTGCCGCCATCTCACGCGGGCCAAGTGGCCCACCACCCTGTGTGCTCTCCCCCCCTCGAGGCTTGGACCCTTGGGGGGAAACCTGATTACCTTGTTTTATAATTATATATAATAGTAATTATATATGTTATGACCGCCTCGTTGGTCGAATGGCTAGCGTACTCGCCTAACTACATCGACTTACCGCGAGGCTCGGGTTCGATTCCCAACGGGGGCAGGCATTTGTGTGATGAACATTTAGATGTCTGCAATTCCGGGTCTGGTTGTTTATTAAATTTATTCTGGTATCTATTTAAATATTTCTATGTATTAGTATCGTTGACTAACACCCATAACACAAGCATATAATTTGCTTACTTTGGGGTTAGATTCAATTAGGTTAAATTGTCCAGGGATATTTATTTATTTATTATTATTATTATTGTTTCCACCTCGCCCTACCTCTTCAGGGAACGGGCGTAAAGGTAATTTTAAAAAAGGTTAGACAGACTTGCAGCGCTTCAACGGTGCCAACTTATTTGTTACTGCCGCCCGTTCATATGTTCTAGTTTGAAAAATAGCCTGGAAATTTACCCACTTACGAATGAGACTTATCATCCCAACCTCATGCAGGCAAAGCATTACAAAGTCTTACCATGACGGGTTTGGTATCTCCTAGTCCGCCATGTACACAGAATGTACAATATGTGCAGCAAAAACACAGTACGCATGGTTCTTGTCGTACTGGACAACACAGAAACAAGTAAGGTGATCCTTAACATCCTTACTATTCTTGGCCTATCCGAACTAACAATTACTCCAACGGTGTTCCAAGGCAGTGTCGCCAACATTGCGAACACTGCTCGCTTTTGTAATCCCGTCCTGGGTGTGTCACGTGCCTCGGGGACCACTGCCCACAGATAATAACTCTCAAAAACAATCCAAAATTAGACATCCTTCCGCTAGTTAGACTGAATGTACCTCCCGCGATTGACGCGTCTGAACAGCAATAGCGTTCAGTCACAGTGTACCGGTTCCAATCTTCCGGACGACCCGGAACATGTCTACGTTGTAGACAGTTTTGTAGCAGGTAGAGCATCCAAACCTCCCCAGGTCGAAATGTTACCTTATATACTAGTAAACATCTTCAATGAACTAATAGTAGGCTGTGTTTTCCTGACGAACAGAAAGAAGCCACCGTCATAGAAATTTATAAACTGGGTAAACTCGTAACGTTGCGGCTACCTATCGCCCGATAAGTCTCATAAGTTCACTCTGCAAAATACGAGAGTATATTTTATAATATACATAAGTATATATATATATATATATATATATTAGTGCAAATATGGTAGGTACATAATGTACATAACGATTGTTAATTTTTGAATAAGGCTAACTAAATAAATATTCTAAAAAAAATGTGGATAGTATATAAGTTTTTATATAATTGGAGTTTACTCCTTACGAACGATATGATATATATCGAATAGAAAAAAATGGTCTACGAATAATACTAATACTAATTATTCCACTACGCAAATCATTCGAACAAGTCAACTGCGTTTTAAATTATTCGACTAATGTCAATGTCATACGTAACTCGACTGTGGCGGAGCCGAATGACGACCCGCTCGGGGCGACTCGACTTTTGTTCGGGCGAGATCGTCAGTCCTGAAGGAGAAAAAAATACTGAAGGACTGAAGCGGTACGACTTACATATGTTTGTCTCTTTCTACGTAACGCCTCAACTTTTCGTGTTACACTTGATTTTGCTCCTCATAAAATTTCCGTACCGGGCCTTATAACTCAAATCGTTTCTTAAGGAGCAAACTCCAAAAACATCTTTACAGGTTGCTCGTAGTAAGATGTCGTAAGACATTCAGCATTTAAACGAGACTTTTGCGTTAAATCTTATATCTAGAGTTCTAGAAACTAAGTTAAAAGATCTTGTTTGGCTGGACGTTATTTATTGCATTTAAGAATGTGGTCACGCACGCCACGCCCTATATACGGACTAAAGCGGTGGTTCAAGTGACAGGCGGCGGCGGAGGATTAAAGGAACAGCAGAAAAAAATACTGTTATTTTTATGGTGTCTGTTTACCATTTCAAATGTTATAAATAAATCCAGATTTAAAACCGTAATTAGAATGGTTGAATAATGTTCTTCCTATTGTAATCATTGTAGTAACCAGCAAGTTTAAAAACAAGACTATATTCTGACACGTAATTATTTTACAGAGTTCACAGTTCTGACGTGAATCGTCTCTGTGGTCCAGCGGTTCAGGCACTTAACTGCATGAGGTCCCAGGTTCGAATCCCGGGTGGGGCAAAAAAAGAAAGTTTGTTTTTTCCTATTTTCTAATAAAAAAAATGTTGCTTGGGATTGGATATGTGCCCGGTTGGTGATAGGCTTGCCACCCATCACCAGTTTGGCGCAACTTTCATATCAAAAAATAAAAAAAATAAGTTTGCTATGTTTTTTTATTCGCCCAAATCATATGACACTAGTTGCCTCATATCTGACTTAGATATGACTTAGATATTAGTATGCCATTAGACTTACTTTCAAATTATACGGGTTATACTTTTTCAAGTAACCTTTATACAAATTCGAGTTTGCTATGTATCTATGGAAGTCCTGCCTCTTCTTACGTAGTATTTATAGACTCTTTGTCCATCACATTGTGGAACTTAGTGTCTTCGGCTAGTTGTGGGTGCCCTGGTTGTGCCTCTGCCTACCTGTTCGGGGATATGGGCGTGAAAATACTTTACTGTTCTGACGTATATTTTTAAGTATCTTTTACAAAGTCAACAAAAACTTCACTTCCCGCTCGAAGTCAATGGGATAAAGCAGCGAACGAGCATACGGCTTTCTTGGTGGTAAAAAAGCAGTTGTGACCGTTGAACACTGTAGATATTGTAAGAACATTACCGTACTGCAGCCGAGATAGAAAGTCTAAAGTCTACTACCTACCCTTTTCGCCAAACCGGTATAAACTATACAAGGTAGATGATTTATTCTACAAAGGGAACCTGGCCCAACACAAAGAAAATGTGAACATTAGGTCTCACCTCTATCCACAGGAGAAAGGTGCATCCACATTACAAGCCCACGGTAAAATACAATATTGGCCTGTAGGCACCATAGATAGATACGTTATTGTCTGTTGGCCTTGACCAGGTGAAAGAGTT
>NJDC01005944.1:64316-75707 GCA_002245475.1 Calephelis virginiensis | reverse complement strand
TTTATTGCATTTAAGAATGTGGTCACGCACGCCACGCCCTATATACGGACTAAAGCGGTGGTTCAAGTGACAGGCGGCGGCGGAGGATTAAAGGAACAGCAGAAAAAAATTCTGTTATTTTTATGGTGTCTGTTTATCATTTCTAATGTTATAAATAAATCCAGATTTAAAACCGTAATTAGTATGGTTGAATAATGTCCTTCCTATTGTAATCATTGTAGTAACCAGCATGTTTAAAAACAAGACTATATTCTGACACGTAATTATTTTACAGAATTCACAGTTCTGACGTGAATCGTCTCTGTGGTCTAGCGGTTCAGGCACTTAACTGCATGAGGTCCCAGGTTCGAATCCCGGGTGGGGCAAAAAAAAATTTGTTTTTTCCTAGTTTCCAATAAAAAAAATTGCTTGGGATTGGATATATGTCCGGTTGGCGATAGGTTTGCCACCCATCACCAGTTTCGCGCAACTTTCATATCAAAAAATAAAAAAAAATAAGTTTGCTATGTTATTTATTCGCCCAAATCATATGTCACTAGTTGCCTTATATCTGAATGCCTTTAGACTTACTTTCAAATTATACGGGTTATACTTTTTCAAGTAAACTTTATACAAATTCGAGTTTGTTATGTATCTATGGAAGTCCCGCCTCTTATTACGTAGTATTTATAAACTCTTTGTCCATCACATTGTGGAACTTAGTGTCTTCGGCTAGTCGTGGGTGCCCTGGTTGTGCCTCTGCCTACCTGTTCGGGGATATGGACGTGAAAATACTTTACTGTTCTGACGTATATCTTAAGTATCTTTTACAAAGTCAACAAAAACTTCACTTCCCGCTCGAAGTCAACGGGATAAAGTAGCGAACGAGCATACGGCTTTCTTGGTGGTAAAAAAGCAGTCGTGACCGTTAAACACTGTAGATGTTGTAAGAACATTACCGTACTGCAGCCGAGATAGAAAGTCTAAAGTCTACTAGCTACCCTTATCGCCAAACCGGTATAAACTCTACAAGGTAGATGATTTATTCTACAAAGGGAACCTGGCCAAACACAAAGAAAAACTTGAACATTAGGTCTCACCTCTATCCACAGGAGAAAGGTGCATCCCCATTACAAGCCCACGGTAAAATACAATGTTGGCCTGTAGGCACCATAGATAGATACGTTATTGTCTGTTGGCCTTGACCAGGTGAAAGAGTTTTGCGTCAATTTGCCTTTCCTGCTATTGCCACCATCAGTGCTTGCCGTTCGCGTGATTCCGTTAGACGGTAGCCTTAATATTATTGTGTCAGTAGCCTTAACACGTCAGATCTAGGTTTCTATTATTCCACGAGCGAGTGATAACTGATATAATCAAATCACGTAAAAAAAGGATTTAAGAACTTGCTAGTGGTCTGTTGGACTTATAAAAAGGAAAGGTTTTGATTAATGTATCAGTATTGATAAGATTTTTTTAGCATACGAGGCTAAACACGCAAACATGTTAGTACTGGTCCTCTCTGCTGAAAAGAACATTTGCATTTCTGTTTAGCAGCTAGTAAGAAGCAGACATATGCCGGTAGACTTTCACATAAGGCCTGACGCCCAAAGATCACAGCTATACCATTTAAGTATCTGTAGGCTAAGGCTATGTCTATCTTAACACTAGGAGGGGTGTCTGTTTGTTCGTTGTCTTGTTCCATAAAAAACACTGTCTTTTTAACGTGCTACTTATATCAATTATCAAATTTTCGTTTTAAGAAGCTGAAAATCTATAATAAAACACAAAAACTATATTTACGACACTCGCTCAGTCCGCTGGCGTTCTTATTTTAAACATCATCAGATTTAATTCACCACAAGTGACAGGTATTATGTTTTTGGCGCCATCGAGAGAAAAGATGGTTGAAGATTTTTCATAATTATTGAATTTCGTGTTGATATTGAGTGAAATTAGTCAATTTTGGTGGCATTTTGTACAAATTTGTTCAGTGAAAGCACAAATGAAATAATCATGAAGAAATTAGCGTATCGTGTATTTCCTCGTTGCCGCCAAATCTCATTACATGAGATTGAGTAAATAGGCCACCGCTTTACCCAAGAGCCTGACATGACTAACTGACGATTTATAGTAGTAGTAGTATCTTCACGCCCATATCCCCGAAGAGGTAGGCAGAGGTACAACCAAGGCACCCACGACTAGCCGAAGACACTAAGTCCCACAATGTGATAGGTGGCAAGCCTATCGCCAACCGGGCACATTTGCGATCCTGACCAACACTTTTTTTTAAATTAGAAAATTGGAAAAATCTTTATGTCAGCCGACCCAGGATTCGAACCCAGGACCTCATGCAGTCAAGTCCAAGACCCGGACCGCTAGACCACAGAGGCGACCTGACGACTTATGACTGATGACTATGAAAATCAATTGAAATTGATATAAAATTTGATGCAAATTTCTACTTGACTAATGGCTAAATACTAACGTGAAGGCCAAAACCTAAAGAAAGAAAGAAAAGAAGACAGGTATTATATTTGTGATTACATCACTAAATAAAATAATTTGACCGTCCCGTCCAGCTGTATGTACTCAAAGTAACTAAATACTAAATAAATAAATATTCCTTAACAAATTACAATAATTGAATCTAACCCCAAAGTAAGCAAATTATATGTTTGTGTTATGGCTGTTAAATAGATACCAGAATAATTGTTATAATCACCCAGACCCGGAAATTCAGACATCTAAATGTTATCTATAAATTTTAAAGAAAGAAAAAATTTCGCCCCAGACAGGATTTGAACCTGTAACCTTTCGTCTCAAGCCGACGAATGCTCTAGCCAATTGAGCTACTGAGGATTCAAGTCACAGAAGTCTAAATGTTAATCACAGAATCCCCGTTGGGAATCGAATCCGAGTCTCGCAGTTGGTTGGTCGAGTTTACCGTGACTCGACCAACGACGCGGTTACTCGTACTAAGCTAAATAAGTTTGGTTCCAGTTTTAGCCATAGGCATGAAGTATATTTGGTATCTACACAAACAATAAAAGTAATAGTATTTTTAATTATTTTTATAATATTGAAAGGCAAACAGGCAGACGGATTTCGTGATGATAAGAAATTCACACCGCCTAGAGACACCAAAGTGGTAATGGTGCGTTTCCAACCTGAGGCCGGGATGTTAGGCCTTAAGCAAAAGTAAGTTTACCGGCTACCTTACCCTCCAAACCGGAATACATCGTAATGTTATGGCGGCAGTAATAGTTAAGCCGGTGGTACCAATCCGGGTGAGTCGCTGCGAAACTCTACCACCTAGACAGATGTCACGGTGTTAGTGACAGTAAGCCTATGCTCGCCTTTTACGAGCTGCTTGGCAGGAAGGCAGATGGTCTATTCTGCAAAGGAGCCCGGACAGGGAGAATCATACATACTTAAAATCACGAATTATTTATCAATTTATCATAGTTTTCAATATTTATTTTAGGTTTATGATTTTTTATATGCTTTATAGGAACATATCTATGTTAATTTGTAATTAAACAACTGTTTGGTTGATTACTCATCCTGAACATTCAAATTTGCTCTTAAATCGGGTAGGAAGCAAGGCTTTTGATACTTCGAAAGTCTTAGTAGTTGCTTAACAACACTATTTTATTTGACAATTGAGGAAGAGACGAACGAAGAAGCGGTAACTAACTTGCCGAATGAATAAGCTCTTCTTTTTATTCTTCTCTCTTCAACAATAATAGTGCAATTATTAATAAAACTACAGTGAACGACCACAAAAATTCAAGATGGTTCGGGTGACCAGACAAATAGATAATTCATTACACTAGTGGTCAGGCGAATTGGGCGAAATTCGACCACAATAAATTTGAATTAAAAGTTATTCAATATAAATTATTAAAATATAATGTTCAAACATTATTACGGTTATATTGTTAATTATCTTTTTGTTAAAAACGCCATCTTCATTTATTAAGAAAAAATATTTTGTTTCCAAACACTAGGAATATAGTAGTGCGTGCGTCATCTGTAATCTTTTATCGATATCAACATTTTTGTATGTGTCAAATTCATGGTGGTGTGTGTAATGTTTTATTTTTTTATGTGATGCTCTTTATAAGCATTAATATGTAAAAATATAAGCGTTCTGCACTTCTCCTACACATAAATTACCAGTGTGCCAAATTTCCATCCATCCGCGCAATTTTCGTAAAAAGAGGTCCAAAGTATTTGCTTCTCGTATTAATATTATGGTTGTACCACTAATTAGTAATGGAGACGTCACATCCTTACACCAAGTAACCTAGCGGCTGGTTAAAGGAAAGAAAAGCCGGCAAATATCAATTGGTGCAACACAACTACAACAGGCGGACGTGGATGTCCGGAGTTATGGCATACACGATATGAATTTTAATTTGTAAGGGAAATATGGAGCATACAAATGATAAACTACGAAAGGTCTGTACGTCAACGTATGTACTTAGAAGATATTCCAGAAATATAATAGAGATAAACTGCAAGGCTGACTTTTTTACAGGGGCAAGTCAGATTTTTAAACTGGGCCACGCGCTCTTAAGTCCTTCATAGTAGGTACTTATGCTTGTTTGACCTTGCACATTACGTTAATATAGGGTAGAACCTATATATTATCCATAAATCTATAAATTATCTTCACGCCCATATCCCCACCGACAGAGGCAGAGGCACAACCAGGGCACCCACGACTAGCCGAAGACACTAAGTCCCACAATGTGATAGGTGGCAAGCCTGTCGCCAACCGGGCACATATCCAATCCCGGGTAACATTATCTTTAATTAGAAAATTAAAAATACAAATTTTCTAGTCAATTTTTTTTTAAGTTGCCCGACTCGGGAATCGAACCCGGGACCTCAAGCAGTCAAATCCGGCACCAGACCGCTAGACCACAGAGGCTATTATTTATGACGTGTATATGTCATAAATAATATTACACTCGCGGGATTTCTATTGATTCTTGATTGATATCCTGATTTTTTATGTGACTTATCTATCTACAAGCACACGGTTCTCTTGATGGTAAGAGACTACCGTGGCCTTTAGACACCATAGATGTTACAGGTGCGTCGCTGTCCAACAGCTGGGATGTTAGGCCCATTGCGTTTGTCTACCTACACTACACTGCTCTACCTGACTACACTACCCTCCGGACCGGAACATGATAGTCATTATGGCGGCAGGAACAGGAAAGGTGGATCCCTACCCGGGCAAGTTGCTGCACAGCACTCCGTCACCAGTGGTCTTGTTGGTAATGAACTATATTTCAATAATTATGCCATTAACATACTCAAAAATTGAGTGTTTTCCTTAATTTCCCTTGGATCCTATTATCAGATCCAGATTTGTTGGTAATGGGACCTCCCCAAATTAGGTTTTAGGATTTTTCAAGTAAGAAACAATTTGAAAATTCATCTCGAAATTACAGAGAAATCGATTAATTAAAGCAAATAGGCGTCGAATATATAACCTTTTTTCCAAGTCAATTAAAGCGGATATTCATTTCCAAGTCAAGTCTTCGCTGGGTTTTTTACTGTTAAAAATATCATACTTTAATTTTTTATGTAAAACCTTACATAACTTTACTAAAACCCCTTAAATAATTACATTTTTTGTCAAGATTTTACACCTGCCCCGATTTTTTAAGATTCCTCTATGTTAGTTCTTTCGAGAGTTGCATGGTTGCAACAGACCTATTATTCAATGTACTTTGTGGTTGCAACCCTAACTATTGGGCAGACTCAGCGCTTCTCAATCAACGCTAGTTTCCATTTTGAATGACATGCATGAATTTGATGCGATAACGCAATGTTTGATGCATGCAATTTGAATTTATACAATTTGATGATATTTGCTATTAAATTTTTACCTGTATATATGGGTCGGAGCTTACAGATAGGTACCTGTCGATATAATATAAATTAACTATGCAGTTCACAGTTCATAACAGTATGCATTTAAAACCAACACACATTTAGTCATATTGTCAGACACGTATAGTAAAGATATATATACATATCTTTATTTATGTATCATAATTTAATACAATGTATCGTAACCCTGAAGGAACGGCGAATAATCTAGATTTAAAAAACTCAGAAGACTATTTCCACATCGTTGATTATATGGACAGGTAGGAAACTATTCTTCATAATATTTACAATAAAAAAATCTGAGTATCGGCCGCAGAAAATAACGTAATTCCAACAATCTATGTTCGGTAAGAGGTAATGTTGCTACAATTTCATAACCAACCACCGCCATTGTTCAATTTTTAAATAATAGTTACTTATTATTACCTAAGCTACAAATCTTTATCAAGCCCAGGGTCAATTTTAGTGAAGCAATCGAAACAAAATCCCTGAGGACTCCACAAAAGAGGGGAAAGGAAAATTTTTGTAAAAAAAACTTTCAAATTTCGACTTGTAATTATTGGTTAACATATTTTGCTTTAATATCTTTTTTCACTGTTTTGCCTTTACCTACAGTACTTGGCACAAACATGATTATATTGTTCTTTAATATTGAATAACTTCGCCTCTGTGGTCTAGCGGTTGCACGTCGAACTTGACTTCTTGAGGTCCCGGGTCGGGCTATAAAATAGAAAATACATATGTTCTATTCCTGGACTTTTTTTATTTCCTCTCATAAACGATGTAGTATGACAAAGCAGTAATCAGTTTATAGTCTGACCCCTTTCAATGTAATCAATTATAGCCACATCCTTCGAGTCCCTTCTCGCCTCGCCTTAGGTTTTTGTGGTATGGTGAAACACCGGGCCATTTAGTATCTTTTTAGTGATGATCACTGGGTAAAGTGTACACCAAATACGTGTCAAATGACATGTTTTATATTTACTATCTGCTGTGACCAACAGAAATACAATGGAGACAACAGAAATACTGAATAATCCCGCAGGTCTTCTTCACTGTTTTGATTGTTGTTTTGTTTCTGGCGTAAAGTAATGAACCCGTGTTCATTGTAACAAAACTATTCAAAATTTCATCTGCATCGGCTTCAAATAACTCCAAACAGGCACATGAAATATTCAATCGCTTCGTTTTTATTATTTCATAAGAGATTATATATTATATTCGTTCATAAGAGATACCTATAACCAGCCGAGGTTATAGGTATCTGTTATGAACGAATATAATATATAATCTCTATAATTTTTAATCTGCGATCTCGAATAATTTAATTAAATAGTTTTATAATAGTTTCGCCAGTAGTGAACGTCGAAGGTCTTTCAGATCGGAGTTAATCTTTCACACTCTCTTTGCCACGCTTGAATTGTGCTATCCAATTTTTGACCGATTAATAAGACAAAGCAGAATTCCCTAATGTACTATGGTTAGTGAATCCCCTAAGATTCGGATCATCATGAATGGCTTTCGGTTATAACCCCTTCTTATGGAGGTACTTAATGACGAAACGCTCCTCGATTTCCTCAATGTGCAGAAAGTATGCTTTGTTGCTTTGTTAAAAAATATATAAAACCACAACTAATGATTGCACACGTTTCGAACTTCATACAATTGACTACTCTGAACTAAACTAAATATAGATTTAATTTTTATAATTCAGTGGATCTATGTTAGGCCAAGTACTTTTCGATCTACCCTGGTATAAAATTCACTTAAGTAGTTTTATATACGCAACGCGTCAAAAAACAACCTCTTAAGAATAGCGCCCACTGCTGACGAGACGGCGCATGTCGGGCCGGGGCGCATCGCATTGCAAAGCATCACGGGATAATCGCTTGGTATTTTTCGGTTTTGTATGGAAAAGCAGCTTTGCTGTTTAGTTTTGACTTTGCACAGTAGATGGCATTAAATTAAAAAAAATTATCACTACTTTGAATGAGTGTAAGCATCTGCCATTATGCCATGCATGAGTCATGACAAATAGTCATGTCGGGGTTTAAAGTAAACCGGTAACATCCCAAGATCACTGAAGTGTGACATGAAGTGCCGGCTTCGAGAAAACTTCACGAATCCTCAACTTGTGCACTAAAGTATACAAAGTACCACCAAATAATCTTTTTTTTAAATTTATAACGGCGATTCAGTAAATGTAAAAAAAGCGTTAAAATTTTTTTTTCGATCCCACGAAAACTCAAACGAAAAATTAAATAAAATTACATACTTATAAAACTATTATTACATTTGTACAAAAGATTCAATAAACCGTGTCAAAACAATTTTCCGTTTCCTATCTAAGTGCGAAAAATAATTATTCGTCTTTATTTTAAACGCGAAAAATTTAAGGGAAATTTACCTAAAAAATAAAGTATGGCATTGAAATAGGCTCCTAAACGCATAGATTAAGGGGCCATGTATGCTAAAATACGTCAGCAATATACTGTTTTTTTCATACAAAGCAATTATGGATCTTAGCGACAAAAATACACAAGATTAACATTACTATGCTTTATAAGACTAGTGTTTCCAAAACACGATTCATTTCACTTTGCTCGATAGAAAAAAATCAAAAAGTTAACCCTTTTTTGAAAGCAAAACCCGTCTGTCTACTTCAATTATGATAATATCGACACCAGATTTAACACAAATATAGATAAGTGTTAATATATATATTATTATTTTTTTCAAATTAATTTTATAGTGTCAAAAATAGTGACTTGGCGCTTAAGACATTTACTTTAGAGCGCAATATTTCATAGTAATCATGGAACGGGGGAGTGCGCTGATTGGCTCTTCTGGCTGACTAAGTATGGGGCCATAATATACTATTAGGGGAGCCTAAGCTTCAAATACTTATACGCCTTCTGTATACCACTTCTATTCGAAGAACTGGGGGGTAATTATGTATCTCAGTTGTCAACTCAAACTGTAAAAGTGTACATCAAATGACGTCATTTGTGTTTGCTATCTCTATCGTATTTCTGTTGGTCACTGGAGATAGCAAATACAAAACACGATTCGATGTACACTCATCCATTTTGAGTTGGTAACTGAGTTACATAATCACCCCCGTTCTAAACCAACGTAGCGAACTACGAACGATGAGTGTGTGACTATTAGATTTCAGGTAGTTTTTAATTTTTTGATGATTACAATATATGTCAAATGTTGTAATAAAAATTTAATCTTGTCAAACATCGCACAAAAATACCAAAATCCTGTAGGTGAAAAATATAGTAATTCAATTTTACATACGTAAGGTAAGGGGGTTTTACGTACTTATACATATGAAATGTCTACAAAATCGTTATATAAAAGTGGTAATACGTAAGCGAACAAACTGTAATCACAGAAACTACGTACACGTTTTCGTGTTCTTTTCTTAAAAATATGGCATTTAAACATTATTTTTTGCAACTTGAAATATTTTTTTTATCGCACTACTTTAATACTTTAATGAAATGGTGTTTTATTTTGATTAATTAAAATTTCCCGATTTTTTGATAGAACATTTAACGAGTTTTAAAATTTTACTCTTGCAACACTGATTTTAATTTGTTATTTGTCAATCTTGGTGATTTTTCTGATTTCGAAATTTGCGATTTGAGCTATTTCAATATTTTCAACGAAAGTTTTGCAATTTCTACTTATGACTTGACTACGTTTTATGGATATATGTGATAATGTGTTAAATACATAACGAATCGTCAATTACATCTCGATTATTTACAGGAATTTGGTTACAGTTTACTTGGCTACATATTATTAGTTTCGAATGAATGTTTTGTCGTCCATGATGATATTTTGTATAATTTTTATCAATAAATATGTAAGACTATTATGTGTTTCATTTACTTAGAACATGGAAGAACAAAAGCAATAATTCGAGAAAAAGCAAATTGAGGTAGGAGCTATACGAATACATATATACATTTTATATTTATGCATATATACGTTGCATGCAGTAGGTCCAGCGTTGCGCAGTAGATGGCAGTGATCAACCACATTAGCTGATGTCTCTAAGACCTATTTTTCAATGTACTTTGTACAAAGCATATTGATGCGGGCCGGGCCGCATCGCATCGGCGCGGATTTTTATTATTCAGTACCAAAGTAGAGCAACGAAATAGAGAAGCCACTCGACGTTAAAATCGTCAAGTATGGCAAGTTGCGCAATCTAGTAGTTGTCATACGATCTTCAAGTATGGAAAGTGGCGCCTCTAGTAGTTGTCGCACGAAACTTTAGCGTTAAAATACCATAGTGAATCTTTGGTCACTGTGGGCCGTATCGGGGTATGCGCGCGGGGTTCCTCGCGGAAATCCGCCGCGCAATAATCTGCCCCGATCCATCCCGGTCCAGTGGGTGTTGCTCCATAAAAATGTATGCAAGCGATCTAGGCGGATTATTGCGCTGCAATGCGGCCCGTCCCAGCCCGTCCAACTGGGCGTTATCCATTAAATAGCAATAGCAATGACAATACAATAGCAGATACGATTATATTAGTAACCTCCAAAATAGGAGCAACATTATTCATTAGGAGATTTCATGGTAAAATTTGTTTTAAAATAGTAATTTGACAGTATTTTAGTTGGTGGCAAGGGTGTTATCATCTGACATGAGTCAAGTTTAATTTTTCATCAAGCTATCTGATTCAGTGAAATCCTGCTTATAAATTAAACAAAGTCAGTCATAAGCCATCTTATAAAGTCCTGTTAGGGTCTTAGGTAAAACGGTGGCCCCCTGGCCCTTACTTAAGCTCATTTAGTGAGATTTGGTGACAACACAATACATTCATTTCATTAATACATCACTTGTGCACTAAAACTGAACAAAATTTTACAAAATCCCACCAAAATTTACTAATTTTACTCAATACTTAAACATAATTCAACAATTACGAAAAAACTTTAACCATTTTTTCTAATGTGATAGTGCTACCATTCTCACTGAATGGATTTTTTTCATTAACATTTTCTTCAGAAATCACTCATTTACTGAGTTGAACTAAAAAAATTGAAAACAAAGTTTAGCATTTTCTCCATATAAAAGGTGGCAGCACTAAAGTCTTTTGAAGTCTGTAAAGCACAGAACAATATTAAAAGTTATAAAATCTTGGATGATCTTTGGATGTAACTGGTAACACAAATTAAAGCAACTTGGGTGAAATCACTCAAGATCTTTGTTTAAAGGCACGTTGGACACAGATCTTTAATAAGTGAAATGTCGCCCTAAAAGATATTTCTTATTAATTATGTGAAATCATTACCGCTATTATCTCTTTGTGACAATTTAAACTTACGATTAAAGGATAGCGCCCATTTGGACGGGCCGGGACGGGGCTCATCACAGCGCCACGATCCGGCTAGATCGCTTGCATATATTTTGTATTGAGAGGCGTCCTACAGTGACCAAAGATCACATTATCTCCAAGGAATATAAATACTCTT
>NJDC01005944.1:49755-63944 GCA_002245475.1 Calephelis virginiensis | reverse complement strand
TCAGTTAGGCTTGTCACATTCTGTGTCGTTTGGAGGATTATTTGCCACAACGGTTACACTGCTTACGCGGAATTAGCAAAATAAAGGCTTATTTTACATCTTTTATTTCTCGAAATTTTTATATTATTATGCACATGTACATGGCAACAAAATTTAACATAAAGGAACTCTTACCTGGATCTAGACAAAGGCTATTTCTTTAACAGCTAGTAAAGTTAAAGTGTCACAAATCTTTCAATGTATATGGAAAGGATGTTGATATCAATGAGAAACCTTTAAAACCAAACAATATGTGTACAGATTTGTTAGCAGCTTATTGTTTTACTATTTGCTTAATCAATGTGATTAAAAAAGAATTTAAAATTTCATAATAGAAGGTGATTCCTCAGTATCTCAAATGATTAAAGCATTCGAGGGTTGATCATGCAGGTTCAAATCCTATGTAAGATAAAATTCTTTCTTTCTTTTAAATTTGTAAAAATGGATCCCAAGCACAGAAAAGTGCTAGAATTAAAATATAATTTCATTTAGGTCATTGACAAAAGTTAATAAGGCTGTGGCTCAGTAAAACCTTGGAAATAAAATCAGATTATGTGTTATGAACTTGAGAATACTCTAATATTTAAACATTTGGTAGAAAGTTTTAATATTTAATTTTATTAAGGATTGGCAAATGACAAATTGTCTTAGTGGATAAAGAATAAGCATACATAATCTGATTTCTAAGGTTACAATTAGAGATATAAATGAATTATATCATATTATATCAGAATTATATCAAATAACATAGTTTTTGATATCATTAGCCACTTGTGGCTTCGCCTGCATGCTTAAGTATATTTTTTATTATTTGAAGCCCAAGTGTTAATTTGATGTATAAACTAGATTCCTGTAAAGTTTCAACTAAATCCATTTAGTAGTTTTGCGTGAAAGACTGATCATCCATCTATTCTTCCAAACTTTTGAATGTATATTATTGTAAGGATTTTTATTCCTACTAGGTTTTTTGTTTCTTAAACATTAGCGGTTCTCTTAAATCTTAGCCTTACGCCTTTTTAGGCCTTTCGTCTCTTTAATTTGCTTTGTCACAAATAGGAGTAAATGCTTTTGTTTGCATTGTCTACCACTGTACTAATTTTCGCTTTCTGCGATTTGGTGAACTATCATTAATTTAAAATATAAATTGTCACTAATTCCTAATGCATATACAAACATATGCAAAGCTATACAAATGTAGTAGCTACATGTCAACTCTAACAGTTTCTTTCCATTGCTATAAAGGCTGATCCAATCCATTATTCTTCTTAAAATTTTAAATGTAAATATGTTAATATAACATACTTTTGTAATAATTGAAATAGTGAAGATCATGCAACATATTATGTCATAAATTCCAGTTTATTTTCACTTGAAATGTTAAAATCCGGAACCAAGCCATTTAAACATTCTAAATTGTAAATTCAGAGACTGATAAAGTAAATATTATCTTTACACTTAAAAAAACATATTGTCAATCTAATTAGTCATTGGACAATTGTTTTGCAAAAATTCTAACACAATGGTTTTTGCTTCAGGGAAATGATGATAGTATTTGTCTACGACACAGAGTGTTGTGTTGCTGAAGAAGATGACCCAGCTGATGCTGTACTGTATTTCCACCCTGGATGGGTTTCAGATACTCAGAGAGTAGCGTTAGCAGGACAGGTAATGAATTAGCAGTAACTTTTAAAAGGTTTTTACATAGCTATCTGCCTGGGCACAGCACAAACAAGCGGAATAATGTTTTCATGATAAAAAATAAATCTCACTAATGATACCAAAGATGTTAGTGAACATTTGCAACCGAAAAAGCTAAAAACATAATAAACTGCCAACTAAACACTCCATTTGAATCATTTCCTGAAGTAGAACTCCTTGCTTATTTTAGATAATCAATGAGTTCTACATTGGGAAATGATTTTTTTTCTTTTAATTATTGGTTGGGCCAGGACTGAATGTGCAAATATTAAGGACTCAGCAGCAGAATTTAATTTGTACCTAGGATTATCCAAATATGGCATCATATAGAATGTATAAAAAAATGTTTATTTAAATTTTATAAATGTACCATAATAAAATGAAGCAAATAGAAACTAATTTATGTTAATATCTGTGACAAAACCTGTTTAGACACAAACATTTTGTAATTTAGAAAGGTGGAGCATTTTTGTATGGTTGCATGTGATGTCCCAATTTAGTGCCACTAAGACAGGTTTTGAGTTGTCTGAGAAAATATTTTTAGACCATTGATGTGTTATTAGACATCTTTTTCTAGAACAGTTATAGACAACCAAGGTAAAATATAAAGGTAAGAAATATGCAGTTCTCACTACCAACAATTATGGCAACAAGGCCCAAGTTCCTTGTATCAGTATTTTTTTTTTCAAAGACAGGACTTTCCAAACTGGTACAAGATAATGATGCATTGATGTTACTTCACTTTAGTTAGCTTAGCTGCCAAAATGTTTCAACAGCGTAAAAAGGTAGCGATGGTAAGCAAGTTAGAGCAGGTTGTTTTAATTGCCACATCACTACATAGTATAAAACAAAGTTACTTCCTATGTCCCTTTGTATGCTTTATTCTTTTAAACTATGCAACGGATTTTGATGCGGTTTTTCTTAATAGATAGAGTGATAGAAGAGAAAGTTTTATATGTGTATTTCATAACCGTATGAAGCCGGGGCGGTCTGCTAGTTGCCTTACAAAACAATTGGAATAATGCACTAAACAAATTTAAAAGATTAATCTACAACCAGACCATGGATATGTCACACCCCTATTTTACTAATATTTTAATTTGTTTGTGTGTATGGCTAATGAAATTGGACATAAATAATCTTATAGACCAGAGATTCCCAAACTGCTTTGTTTCATAGACCGCAGTCAAAATTTTGTTGGATTCGGTGGACCACTTACATGGACGTAGCTAAGGGGGAGTACATTGTGGGGCAATTCCCTACCTTTAAAATTCCTCATCCCTATGATATTACCTGCCTATATTGATAGGATAAGTCAACATTTTTCTTCACTATTGCAATAAAATTAATTTTCATACATCCCACATTTTTGGTCACACTCAACGTAGACCCCCTACGAGTCTCCCGTGGATCCTTAGGGGACCTCTTTGGGAATAACTTTTATAGACAGTAATTTTGTATCCTAATTTCTCTCCCTTTTTCATAATAGAATCATCACAACATAATATTGTCATAATGATAACAATTCATGTTACAGGTTGTTGGTGCGGCACATTGTATAAAGTCATTATTTTCTCCGCCCGTCGCCATAACACTGCAGAGTGGAAAATTTATAATTAGAGAATATGGAAGATATGTATTGGTAAGCCTTTATTTTTATAACACACTTGCTATTAGATCGATCTTGTTATTTAGAATACATTCAACAAGACATTAGTTCAGCTATCTGCTAATTTATACCACAGGTTTACCTATTCTTGTCACCAGAACGTCAGCTATGGTAGCTCGTAAACCTAAAAGTCTAAATACAAATTTGAAAATTGCACACAAACATGCGCTTCGATGAGCCTCTTAAGCGATTTTGGCGGTGCTGTACTAGCGACAGTCGCGTCAAGATGTACGGTTACGTTGTTACTTGTTAGTACAATATATTTAAAATGCCACCAGCGCGCAGCGTATTCGTCTCTTGCTGGGATTCACCGGCGCCATTATATTACCTAGTTATATTATTTTGTAAACAACGCACTCATAAGATTGATAAAAAAAATAACAACACTATTGCTAATGGAGTGTAGGTTAGTATTTTGACAAATAGACCTTAGGCCTGTTCTTATAAACAACGAACCGTAAACCGACAGTAGCTATAACTATTAGTAGTTTGCCTAAAGTAACGAAGTATTGCTCATAGATAGCAAAATGTTTAAAGTTAACAATAAAAAAGGAACTACATATATTTTGTTCTGTCAGTACAAAATGCAACCATTTGTAGGTAAAATGACTCGTTTCTTAAATATATAGACCGGAGCCTTAGTTTCCATGTCGTTTCATATTTGCACTGGGCTTAAGCTCTCGGCCGCAGGTTGGCAAAGCACCATTAACGTTTTTGATGTCTATAATCGACTGGATGGTTGTTACAGTTCACTTTACATTAAAGTATCACTTAACATTAGATGGATAATATTCAAGGTTATTAAAATCATTCAAGTGTATTAATCTGTGAAACCCCGACAATTTGTTGGCTTCTTTTATAAGGAGATTTCCGGAATGCGTCATCTTTTGCCTCTTCACTTTATACACGATTATATCTTCACGCCCATATCCCCAAAGGCCGAAGCAGAAGCACAACTGTTGTAAGAAAAAAAAGTATCTATCCCCAAGAGGTAGTCGGAGGCACAACTAGTGCACCCACCACTAGTCGAGTCCCACAATGTGATAGGTGGCAAGCCTATCGTCAACCGGACACATATCAAATCCCGGACAAACTCCTTTTTATTAGAAAATTGAAAATATACATCTTCTAGTTATTTTTGTTGCCCGACCCGGGAATCGAACCCTGAATCTCAATAAGTCAAGTCTGACATTGGACCGCTAAACCAGACAGGCGATTAGACAGTCGTAATGAAATAAAAGTAACCTTGGGGCAAAACTAGGTTTCCATCTTCCGCTTATTATTATATTTGGATTACATCACTACAGTCCAGATAGATTCAGACTAATGTTTATAACCAGTGTTTAGAACCATCTAGAACACTTATTACATTTAAATGTCAAGCATACTCTTCTTCTTCTTTTATACATATGGCTTTCGATCGTTTTTCACAACTACTTTGCCAATGTAAAGTTATTAATTCTTATACAATATACAGTCATTAGTCACTATGTACCAAGTCATGTCAGGTCAGGGTCTTGAGTAAAGCGGAAGCTTCGTTACTCTAGACGATACACTAATTTCTTCATGATTTTTTGTGATTTGTTTTGATTTTTTGTGATTTGTGTTGATTTTTTGTTTGTTTGAAATGAATAAGCTCGGAAACTACTGAACCAATTTCAAAAACTCTTTCACCCTTGGAATGCTACATTATCCTTGAGTGACATAGGCTTTGTTTCATCAAAATCGGTGCAGTAAAAGCCAAGTTACGCAGGCGAAGCTGCGTGAAACTGCTAGTCTATACTAATATTATAAAGAGGAAAGATTTGATTTTTTGTTTGTTTGTTTGTTTGTTTGACATGAATAGGCTCCGAAACTACTGGATCGATTTCAAAAATTATTTCACTATTAGAATGCTACATTATCCCTGAGTGGCATAGGCTTTGTTTCATCAAAATCGGTGCAGTAGAAGCCAAGTTACGCAAGCGAAGCTGCGTCAAACTGATAGTATTAGATAAATGAGTAACTTTATATTGTTCACCAGGCTATAGGCAGCGACAGAAATATCCCAGACTGGGTATTGAAGAACCGTGCGAACTTGCTCACTTCTTTGATAAAAGTCTACCATGGAGACCTGCAGACCATCGCAGCGGCTATGGAGGACCAGCGTCGGCTGGCAGAGAAGCTGTACCAGATCTTCGAGACTTATCTACCTGTCCTACAATATGGATGCCATATATTTCAACGTGTACCAATGTTGACTTTACCAAAGGTATGACGATTTCTAGAAATATTTTTGGAGCGAAGTTTTTGCAATTACTTAGTTGGGCGGCTGCGCTTGCTTGTAAGCTGTGCGACGTGCGAATGTTTCTCTATAAGAGAGATAGAGATTGATAGAGAGAAAGAGAGAGAGGAAGGGAGGGAGGGAGGGAGAGATAGAGAGAACTTCGTTCCATCTGGGTATCTCTGACACCTCTCAACTTTTTTTTTAAACATAGAAACTAAACAGGCTATCAAGTAGAAGTATTCCCCAATGTTAAAAAATATATATCGCTTTTGTGTACGTCTATAGACTTGAAAAACGTCACCGGGGTAGTGGGCGAGCAGAGTGCTCAGCCAGAGATTGAATTTTAGGTGGGGCCTGGGACCTCTTCCCTAAGGGCGTCTCCTTTGAGACCGTACCTCGGCTATACGTCGCTTATAATATCTAGACGCTTATAATTAGACGCTGTAATGATAGAGCTCTGGCGTAATTTTACTTACGAATAGGATTACAACGATACCAGGGAATAATATTGTAGCGAGAGGAAAATACAAGCCACAATTCTCCAAGCGAGCCCTTGCTGGTCAATCGCCTAGTCGGAGTGACTACACGAATACGAAAATTGACATTGGTTTTTTAACGAGCGAGATGATTACATCGTAGTTTTGGTGTCGAGGTTACAATTGCTAGTAGGTAGACAGTCGGCTGGTGACTGGCATGCTAGCCGCGTTGTGCTTTAATGTCGTGAATCTGCTTGATTGCCATTATGACAAAAAAAAACTATATACAGGTTGACATTCAAAGTGCTTGCCAAATTTCGAGAAACGATTCAGAATTTCATCCTTTCAATCTATGAAGTAATTAAAAAAAAACAATTTTCTAATATTTATCCTTCAAAATACAAGATGCATGGTTGTAACGTAAACAAAACATAAAAATGGGTCCCACCGACTGCATTCACTGGTGATGTCATTAGGTGGTAAGTGAAACTTTTTGGCGGACTGTTTGAAATGACTGTTTATAAAATTAAATATTACAATTTGGCAGTTAAATTTATTATACTTACAGTTGGGCGGTCCTTTCAAAGCAACCCTGTATTATGTCAAGAAACCTCAAAACCAATTTGACACCCTTTAGATCGTCAAGTAGCAATTATTATTCTAGCGATACTCTACACAATATTACTATTTATTTGATGTTATAAGATTTTGCTTGCGTGTGTAACTTAGCGTGCAGAACATGTTTTTGCGAGCAATAACGGTGCTTTAAGCTTTATTAATAGTGCGCATTTCATTATTTACTTACAGCCGATTTCAATAACCCATCTGCAGAGAGAGATAGCCCTACCGGAGTGATTTTTTGTTAGTTCTTGAAAAATATCAGTAGTTGCCTGGTCTAATCTAAAGTAGCTATCTCTTACGGCCTCACACACATACGCCAATTAACATAATTTTTAATAATCTATCATTGTGACAATTTTCGAATTTCGTGGATGTATTGAGTAAAATAAGTTAATTATTGTGACAATTTTTACAATTTCGTCTAATTTAAATGAACAAGTTAAGTAATCATAAAGAATTTAGTGTATCGTTTGTTTACTCGTCCCCATTAAATCTTATTAAATGAGCTGGAATAGGGAGGCCACCGCTTCACTCAAAACTCTGACATAACTTTTGTCAAATCAGATAATTTTTAATATGTTAGCAAATGCTAACGCTCATGCCAATTATTTTTAATAAATGAATAGGTATCCCTGGACGAAGTTGCACAAATTGAATCTAACCTTAAAGTTAGCAAATTATATGCTTTGTTAGTCGACGATACCAGAATAAGTAATTATACTATATAAAGCTAGACTTTAATATACACCCAGACCCGGAAGTGCAGACATCTAAATTTTCATCACACAAAAGCCGGTCCCCGTCGGGAATGGAACCCGAGCCTTGCTCGGTTGGTAGGTGTAGTTAGGCTTGTACGCTAGCCACTCGACCAACGAGGCGGTCAAAAAAAAACTCGCTTTATTTACGGTTCTATTGAGTTTAAATTTTCTCTTATATGGCCACATTTAATAAGCTATCTAAATAAGAGATATGGCTACTGCAGATCACTGTTATTTTTCAATAAATAACAAAAAATATTCCAGCAACAAAACTCCAGCAGCCGTATCTCTAACTGCAGACTGCACTCTAGCTTATTGTAATCGGACGATAATGATTATAATAATGATTATAGTAATCTGAAATACTTCGGTTATCAGTGATAAACATCAGAACATTGTAGAACATCTGTTATCATTAAGAGTGAAACTAGGGCTATTTTTATCTATGGAGTGTTTATTTATATTTTCAAGTTATCGGTCATTCTGTTATCATTATGTTTTTACATAACCTGTTGATTACCTACTAATAGTCAGTATTTTGGCCCACTTATAACCTATCACCTAGTATGAGATTATTCAAATATTTTTGTAGGGGCCATAAATACATACATACATACATTCACGCTAAGTCCCCGACGTGATAGGCAGAGCGTACCGAGTGACACGATCCTTATAGACACGCACATTCTCTCACACTCACACACATTCATAGCGGAAACTAGTGATTTGATCGTAGAATGTCAACATAGGTCTCCTGGGGATAGGAGCTACATCCATCCACATGACCAAACTACCAAAACCCTTTCTCATTTTAGTACCGACACTTCTTTCAATCCCACTCTTTCTCAAATTTCTTAGTAATTCTAATGCGGTCAGCTAGCGTCACACTACTAAATATTCGCAGCGCTCATGTTTCGAACGCATTTATACTACTCTCATGATTTTTCTAACATACTTTTCTCATCAACTCTCGCTTCCATACAAAACGTTGGAATAGGCACAGAATTATGCAAAGCGAGTCTAGAATCTTGAATAAAAACTTCGCTTACAGTCCCTTACCTCACGATCCTGACAAACCTGTCTGGCTTCCTTCACATTCATTGCCTTTTCGTACAAACACGCCAGTTCTGGAGGCTCTTGAAACCACCCTCGGATAATATCCGCTCGATCTGATCGCGGAATGTCAACCTTGGTCTCCCCGGGTACCTACATCAACAATGTGGATGACATTCGCATTGTATATCTGCTTTGTCAATCTTTCATCTGTCATTCTTTCCACATGACTGAACTAGCGGAGCATGCCCTTTCGCATTTTAACACAAATATTTTCTTTCAATTCCAAACTTTCTCGGATCTCACTGTTACAAATGCGGTCAGCGCACCTTACACCCACAAAATTTCCGTTGTGCTCTCATTTTGACCGCATTTATCCTACACTCATGCTTTTTCTATCATACGCAACTCTCGCTTCCATACAACAACGTTGGGATAAGCATAGAATCATGCAAAGCGAGCCTAACATTTTGACTCAAAACCTCGCTTTGAAATAGCTAACCCACCGCTCCATTTCACACTTTTACCTGCACACTCTACACGGTATGCCTCCCATCCGTGCTAAAAGCACAACCAAGATATAAAATTTCATTCATTGCTCAAACACTACATCATCAACTAAAACTCTTACACCCGTTCTGGCTACGTCTCTTTCAAACACTATTAGTTTGGTTTCCCTTGCATTCAAATGTAAGCCCCTTTCTTTACAATACTTACAATAATTGCCACCACGAAGGTTGGTTTGTACTCGACCATGGAAAATAAATAAATTAATTTCAATCTTTTTCAATTTGCCCGGGATTGGATAAGTACCCGGTTGGAGATAGGTTTAGCACCTATCAAAGTTTAGGAATAAGTAACTTCGGTTAATCCTGGGTATCTTGTTTGTACCTCTGCCTACTCCATCTGGGATACGGGCGTGAAAATATTTTTAGATAAAACCGGGGACCAATATAAATTAAATCTGACATAAATTGGCCCATCATTACCCGGCGTTGATTTTTGGAATAGACGTTACATTGAATGTCCGTTTTATTAATATTTAATGACATTGTTGCAGAGTGCCACATCAGTGTATTTGGATTCAATGCAAATTTTAGAACAATGTCGCCGAAGTAGCGGCGTTTTGGGGGGAGTCATTCTTTATAACAACAAGTAAGTGCCTACGTTGTTCTTTTACCGCCTTATTAATAAACACGGAGTAAAGTACTTCAACGTTCAACCTGGTATTATAGACTTGATTAAAATGTTATACAGACTATAATATCAACTTAATTTTACTCTCACTTTAGTCCATGTTTATTGTCAGGATAATATATTTAACCGTTATATCATCCTAAAATTATATAGATACTGGTGGTACTTGTACTGAGCACCAAGTGAACTAATTTCAAGTGTATGTTATTTTTTCCAATTAAACATAAAGAAAAGATAGGGTCATTTTAGATGTGTCCAATTAGTCCAGAGGCAGGACTGTTATCCGACAATTAGATTTAACATCTAGAAATGTCATGAACGAACTAATCTGACAGCACTGAACGTGTTTTGTCTCTTTCTATTTGTTTAGCTGAAAGGAGACAGAGATAACTTTTAATTAGTTTAGCACATAGTCACCATCTATGTATATATTTTGATAAATATGTAATGATTATGTCAATATGATAATGTGATAAATACAGACTAAATTACTCCGAGGTTTAAGTTGACATTATACTCTGAATAATAGTATATTAAACCTAGGAGTACTTTAAAAAGACAGAATTTATGCTATCACTCGTTGGCAATTACTCCACTAATCCATTGTGTTTTTATTTTAATAAAAATTGAAATTTTTCACAATACACTGTTATAGCCGTGGTGGTTCTATAAAACGTAAGCTCTAGAATAAATCTCATTATAAAAAAGTAATAGTTTTATTAAAAATGTATAAAAAATACTGTTACTTTTTCTTTATTTGAATGTGACTGCGAACGCATTTTAAAGTGCATACTTATCTACCAAACCTTTCTACCCACGCTGTTTTTTAAACTGGAACTCTACAATAGCAAGCACTGACGCTATGACAATTAAAAAGGATATGGAATAAGAATAAACTAACGAATAAATGAGTAATGAATGTGGAGAAAACTAGGCAGGTCTGCCAGAATCGTTATACTTGACAATTGATACACTCCGCCAACCGATCAAGAGACTTAGCTTGAAGATTTTTAAGTATGTAGAAAGGATAAGGCAGTAGCGCTTGACCAGGCGAGCCATCACAAATCTATCACCTGATTGGTTGCCACGCCCGTATCACTGAAGAGGTAGGTAGAGGCACAACCAGAGCATCTGCGATAAACCGAAGACACTGGGTCCCATGATGTGATAGGTGGCAAGACTATCGTCAACCGGGCACTTATTTGGATAATTATCACTGACAACGTTATCTTTATTAAAACAATGAAATAAGACAATTCCTTTATGTTGCCCGACTCGAGAACTTGGTACCTCAAGAAGTCAAGTCCGACACCGGACTGCTAGACAACAGAGTCGATTGAATTTTATGACATAAATATTTTTGCTTATAGAATCATAGCAACACAGCTGCCACCAAGTTTAACATCGTTTCTATCAGTGGTAGACCCTTACAGAATAAAGTCACCTGCGGAGACATTTGAAACACAGACCCCTTTACCACTCGGTGCTCAGCTGTTGGTTGTGTACGTCAGTAAAAAAACTTATAACACTCTAAAGAAACAAACGGACAAAATGCAAGAGTTCCATCAAAATGGGGAAGAACTCATCGCCAAGTTTAAAAAGGTTTGTATAATTTTGTGGTCTGCTATTTAGGTTAACTAGTGGTTGACCATTGGTCAAAATTCGACCATAGTTGATAAGAACGCTATCTTCATTTCTTAAGACCACATACTACTGCGTTTCCTAAATAGTAAGTGCGCCATCTGTGATCTTTTATCGTCAACATCAATATATTTGTTTGGGTGTGTCAAATGTATGGTAGTGTGTGAATGTTTTATTTATTGATTTAATGTACTTCATAAGCATTATTATTGAAAAATATTAGCGTTCTGCACTTCTCTTACACATAAACTATAAGTGTGCCAAATTTCTTGCTCCTCCGTCAGCGCAATTTTCGAAAAAGGGGTCCAAAGTTTTGTCATCACATATTATGTAGATTATGGATTTTACAATTGAAGTATATACCAGGCTTTTCTAACTTAGCTAATAATGTATCGTTTTGAAGTTAGATATGTAATAATACCTCTTATCACTTAATTTTTTTATCAGATGCAAGAAGCAGAACGCGAAAAGTTACGAGAACATCCCCAAAGTGGTATGAAAAGAGATAAATCTTTATTATTTACCGCCGTCCCTGAAGAAGACCATACAATGATATCTCCACCTAACAGAGAAGACAGTACTGGAGAAAAGAAAAAACCAAGCATGCCTGATGTTGTACCTTTCACAAACAAACCCAGACCTCGACCGAATAAATTATCTCTTAGTTTTAAAAATCAGAAATCACTCGACGAGGATGCGAAAGAAAACGAAAATATTTTCACCGGACAGACCAGTGTATGTTCAACTCCTATGGTAGAATTCAAACGGCTACACGGAAATGTCCTTTCGATATGTGAAAATCCTGGCGTAGATAAGCTAAATATGGAACCGGATGTGCTCAAAATTGTCGATGCGAATGTAGTTGAAAAACGCGACAATAAAACTATTTTAGATGGAAATTGTATTTCTGAACACTTTATCAATAAACCAGAGCCAATAAGGAAGTTAGCTAGTGTTACAGATTTGCAGGAAACGTTTAGAAAACTTACGAACAGAACGTCCAAAATCAAATTAAAAAGTTCTAAAGAAGACTTAGATACGAATTCACCGGAACAAAAAAATCCAAATACGTTAACTATAAACGACCCTCTATTCCCTGTGTTTCGGAATGATGGTGTTGCGATCTCAGAGTCACTTTTCAACCAGTATCTAGAGCAGTATTATTCTGGTATAAAGCAAAGAACGAAAGAAGAAAACATGTTTAGTTTTAATATGAAATTGTGTGAGCTGGATAAATTCCAAGATTTCGATTCGGATTTAGCGAAGTCTCCGCAAAGGACGCCCAAGAAAATTGTTAAAGATTCTAATAAAACAATATCGACTGATCAGTCCAAGCGTAAATCGTTGTCGTTGCCTTTGAAATCTCTGTCTGAAAGTGCTAATGATTCTCAAATAGGATCAGATTCAGAAACTGTTAGTTTTAAGAAAAAGTTGTCTGGTGTTCAACTAACGCCTTTGATGGAGAAATTAAGTCATTTAGCGTTCTCTGACAAGTCCAGCGGTTACAGTAGCAGAGTAATGACACCTTTAGAGTTAAGAGAGTTTTTGACGCCAGCTTTAGAAAAACAAGTCTCCTTTTCTAATAGGTAAGTATATTTTTGTTAAAGGTTTTTGAAGTGAAACTTCTTTAAAATCGTTGTGATTTCAAACCGGATGCAACGGAAAAACGACAGGTAAGAGACACAAATACAAAAATGTGAAGGATTATATATATATATTCATCTCATTCTTTTGTCGATGTACTTTTTTTGGAGAAGTAATGTTTGTTTCTTTGTTGAATGTTTCTTTCTATGTCTCTTATAGAGAGAGACTGACAGAGATAAAGATTGATAGAGATTGATATACATTGAGAGATATATATTTGTATATTTGATAGACATTGATAGAGATTCATAGACATTGAGTTCAGAGAGTTTCACTTCTATCGTGTGTGAATCGCACACACCTTTTTTTATGATACACCAACTGTATTTCTTCAACGTAGAATAGATTTTCATACAAACTTTCATCTCCCTTTTTAATCTTTTATAGGTTGATTTGTGAAAAGAAAAAGAGCCCATGTTTGAATGGTTTGTCCTAATGGTAAGAAACAACCGTGGCCTCTAGACACCATAGATGTTATAGATGCGTCGCTGTCCAGTGACCAAAATATTAGACCAATTATGCAAGTCTACAGGCTAACCTACCCTCCTGGCCGAAACGTGGCTGTCATTATTGCGGCAGTAATAGTGGTCAGTGGAACCCTTCCCGGAAGAGTTTCTGCACGGCACTCTACGACCAATGGTCTTAAATGTGTGATATACATAGGAATACGGATAACGATGTTTATCAAATATCATCTAGTGGATCTGTGTATCTGTTAAACAAATTAGGATGTAGTAATGCAGGTAAAAGAAAAGCTACGCAATATACTTGCTAGTTTTTCCCTAAATGTAGGACAGAAACATGTCTTCTATCTTTAGAATGAATTAATAGTAAGGTAAATATAATTTAAGAAGAAAAAAATATATAGAAACGTAAGTAGTGAGTTTATTTAGTGGTTATTGCCGAATGATTTGTAGACCATATATTATGATTTTATAATAGAAATATTCTGTTTTGGTAGAATTTTAGCATTTTTGATGAAAAAAATGTGTACAAATACCTATATAAATAGTGAAAAAAACTAAATGACAGAAAAATTCAAAATCACTATTGTATATCCGCCACGTAAGTTCGGTATACTGTTTCAAAAAACTAATAAGTACTTTTTAGTTTTTTTTAAAAACTAA
>NJDC01005944.1:17986-49021 GCA_002245475.1 Calephelis virginiensis | reverse complement strand
TCATCTCCCTTTTGTCTTTTATAGGTTGATTTGTGAAAAGAAAAAGAGCCCATGTTTGAATGGTTTGTCCTAATGGTAAGAAACAACCGTGGCCTCTAGATACCATAGATGTTATAGATGCGTCGCTGTCCAGTGACCAAAATATTAGACCAATTATGCAAGTCTACCGGCTAACCTACCCTCCTGGCCGAAACGTGGCTGCCATTATTGCGGCAGTAATAGTGGTCAGTGGATCCCTTCCCGGAAGAGTTTCTGCACGGCACCCTACGACCAATGGTCTTATATGTGTGATATACATAAGAATACGGATAATGATGTTTATCAAATATCATCTAGTGGATCTGTGTATCTGTTAAACAAATCAGGATGTAGTAATGCAGGTAAAAGAAAAGCTACGCAATATACTTGCTTAAGTTTTTCCCTAAATGTAGGACAGAAACATATCTTCTATCTCTAGAATGAATTAATAGTAAGGTGAATATAATTTAAGACGAAAAAAAATTTATAGAAACGTAAGTAGTGAGTTTATTTAGTGGTTATTGCCGAATGATTTGTAGACTATATATGATTTTATAATAGAAACTTTGTATAGTATATTTTGTTTTGGTAGATTTTTTGCAGTTTTGATGAAAAAAATGTGAACCTATCTATATAAATAGTGAAAAAAAACTAAATTGTAAAAACTAAGTGACAAAAAAATTCAAAATCACTATTGTATATCCGCCACGTAAGTTCGGTATACTGTTTCAAAAAACTAATAAGTACTTTTTAGTTTTTTTTTAAACTAATAAGTAAATTTTGCCCAAAATAAATCACAAACTATTTCGTACTGAAAATTATCGACTTACGTAGTGGGTCTATAGATTTGCTACGTCCGAAATTGCGCTTCGATTGTTATAAAAAACAGTAATTAGTGATAATGTAAAAATAGTATCACTGTTGCTGTTTGTTGTTTTTTAGCAAATCCAAATATCCACGAGATGAGAGTTCGGACTCTGAATCAGATTCTGATGACGATGAAGATTTGAGTTTGTACAGTGAACGTGCAGTTCGGTGTGGATTGTTTGTATGTGGCCTACACAATATGGCGCTTTTGGCTGTTCTTGATGCTTCAGGAGCAGACAATGCTGATACATTGAACACTTTAGTAAGTACATATCTTATATGCAAAAAAAATATAATAAAAAATACTTGGGATTGGATATGTGCCCGGTTGTCGATAGGCATTCTACTTATCACATTGTGGGACTTAAGTGTCGTGGGCTGATAAATTAATGAGCTATGAGGTCATTTGATTTAGATGGCTTACCCCCTAATGGCTAGATGCACAATTTTTTATTTGCCATACATAATTACACAACGTCATACACAAATTATTTGTATAACTCAAATTATGAAGCTCGAACATTTTCCGCTGGGGCAACGCACACAGATAAATTAACACTTACGAATCAACAATTTGTAAAATGATAGTTGCAACTTTTGCTGCGAATGATGATAAATTAGTAATCTACAAATATCACATAATTAAAAATCCTAGGTCATTGGATTATTCCACTGGTGCAAACGGTCGAATTGGTAGTTTGGATCGGTATCAATGCCTATTGATAAACTGCCCCGCAGCAAGTAACTTTCGTTTCTTGTTGCTGAAATGTTATTAGGTACTTGTCATTCTTCTTCAGGTCTTTGTCGCGATTTATAAGGTAGGTTGAGTATGGTAGGAGATAAACTAACGTACTGAGTTGATATCTTTGATGTTAATAGGTAACCATATTTGGCATTAGAAAGTTGGTGTACTTGTTTGCCTTTTACCATTAAAAAAATATTGGTCTGTTTAATACCGCCTCTTTGGCAAAGGGTTTGTGATGAACATAGTTGTAGATGTCTTTATTTCTGAGTTACAGATGCTTTGTTTAACAATTTGTTTTCGTATCTACGTTTTACTGTATATAAGTATTGTTGACTACGACTAAATTGTATTTAGCCAGAAGTATTAAAAAAGAAACCTTATTTTCAAGTGGGAAACCTCTTTAAACGCTCTTGGCCCGATCGAGCAAAAGTGCGTAGAACCTTTGCCGAATGGTCCGGAAGGAGACTACAGCTACCTGGTGCTTGACCCCGACTGGGGCACAGTTAAAAAGGGCGGACCTTGGGCTGCTCTAGACATCGCCACTATGGGATACATTCACAATGAATTTGAGGATGATCCGGAGATATCAGAGTTCATTTTAAGGTAAGTTTATGTGTCCCTTAAGCTGTTTAATAGGTGGACACGTAAATTATTAATATGTTGATTTTAAAAATAGTAACTCAACCAATCGCATATAAGTATTGAATGTTAAGTTTCACCGCTCAGCGGATATAATGTAATTTAATTTTTTAACAAAGATGGTCATTTCCTCTACATTCTTTCTAAAACTCGTATTTTGTTTTTTTTATATTACTAGCTGTTCTGGCGAACTTCGTGTTATCAGTACACTTTATATGGGAAAAATGAAAATGTTGCGAATAAGTGTTTCATTTGAGTCATTGTGGAATGTGTTGGGGTCAAGTGGTTCAATAAACTAAACGCGTATCATGCCGTCAGTTTAAAATTAACGGTATTAATTTGTACCCGAAATCAATGTACACACGCTTAGTAATCTAGGAGGAATTAAAAAAGAAGCATCCGTCAACAGGAGCGAGGAGAGCGTGGTGCTGGGCGCGGCGAGCGGGCGCGCCCAGCTCTACTACAGCGAGGCGGGGCCCCGCGCCGCCGGGCCCCCCGCGCCCTCCGACCTGCTGGGGGCCGCCCCGCTACGGGCCCGCCGCCGCCTCGCCAGGGACCACTCCGCCCTGCTCTTGTAAACTGCCCGGTATATCATGTATTGGGAGAACCTTAGTCATAATCCTTGTCAGATGGAGCTTATAAGTCTTCACCATAGGAAATTTTGTTAAACCACTGATTAAGTACAACGGTGTAAAAAAATTTATTAAGAGTTGACAATACCGACATTGCAAGGCTATTTTATCAGCCAGCATAAAAATTTGGCACACTTACCTTTTCAATGCAATCGACTCATATATAGGTCCAGTAGGTTAACCGTTAACAACCTACTAATAACTCGTAGAAATGGTGTCAGTATAATGTCAAATTAAGTATTATCTAAAGATGCGATTAATACATAAATTTAAGTTATATTAATTTAATATAAGTCGTTATTGTTGTAGGAATTAATTTATTATAACTTTATTCTCGATATAATAGTTCATTTAAAAGTATAAATTAAAATTTGCGAAATAACGAACCTAGCGTCCGAATAACAGATATTGTATTTGCCGTAGCATTGAAAAAGTTAATAACTAAGTGTCCTAGCCTAGCATACCTACTAGCCGGGCGGTTCGACTGCCGCAGCTAACTAGTTAGAACGTCTAGCTCGCCCCATAACGGACACACATGTATCACTAGGCAGCCTAATACCGCTGAGGCACTAATAGCATCATGCTTTTCGTGAATATGCCGGGTTTTTTAGGCCCTTCATTCATGAAACCATTTGTGGTTCATTTCATGAAACCCTGAACTACCATGTAAATCGAACAATTGACCATAATAATATGTAATATACCTGCAGCTATTCTGTAAATAAAGGGATAAGCAAGGTTAAGCAACCCTAATCATTACAATGTCAAAAAAATTGCCGAATTTCTTTTTAACTTTACATTCCACTAAGAAAAACATTCCTACTTTTCGTTCTATTCTATATCGTTTTATGAAAATTAGTTTTACTTTCCCGATAATTGCTAGTAATTCCAATTGATAACACAAAAATATTTTATAAGAAAGCTTGCAGAAATTATTCCTTCAAGCTACTGAAACTTTATCACCATTCTAACAAGTAACAACATATTTTTACAATATATGACAAACAAATGTCGGTAGTAGAATCGCATTTTGAAAAAAATATATTTTTAGAAATATATGCTCACACTAACCGTCTTATTTATAAAGATAGACTTATTAGGTAGGCCTAAAATTAAGTTGATATTATAGTGTCAGTATCACATTGTAATAAAAACTATAATACGAGCTTAAACCTTGGCGTACTTTACTCCGTGTTTATTAATGGGACGGTTAATGTTTCTAAAAAGCATTAAATATTTTTTACGATACTCAAAAACTAATACCCTACTTATTTTATACCAATTTATACAAAGGCAATCTGGTCCTAATATTTTTTTTAATGTTTTTATTAATGACATCGATTTTGCAATGATGTATTATCAAGTCGACTAATTAATTGTATTTTTTTATTTTCGAAATGTTATGTTCAGACTGTATTTTAAATATTTAACAATTGTTTGACTGATTTAAAATATAGAAGAGTTTATTTAATTTTTTGTAACATAAACTGTAAAGAAGTTTAAATTATTTTAGTAGTTAGACGCAAACTAAGAGTAGTGCAATCATTGACTTTTTAAGTACTCAAAGTATTACTTATGTAATAAACGGCTCGTTCTTATTTAAGACAGTCACAAGTTCATGAATGAACTAATAAAAAACAATGTTAAAATCCTACCATTCGTAGTGTTAAAACTTTAGTGATAATTATCTGAAGTCCCTCTTTCCTAGGATATTATGTAGTTGTATTTAGTAATGTAGTAAACTTTAATTATTTAAATTTATACTAGATTAGCGAACCTGTAAGGTTTTTACATTTAAGGGTATTTTAATATTCAATTGTAATGACACGTCGTGTCAAGTGTTGTAGTCTTTTAATAGCAAATAGTGTTGATTCAAATTTATTTTCATAGTACACATTGTAATCTCTATAAATCTTTTATGCTCTATTTAAATTTATAGAAAACAGTACATATCTTTGAATCCATCTCAAAATAATTGTATTCAACTATTAAAAGTACGTTTTGTTACGTCAGCAACGATCACACGACACGATCAATTTTACAATACGCACACATATGCGAACTTCGCACTATGAATTCTTTCTAGATATCATTTATAAAAACAGATTTTCCCGACCATTTTAAAATCGAAGTGTGATATCGCGTGTGTGTCCTAGCGGTAAAAAAAAACAATTAATATTGATCCGCCTTCTGAACATGTCCATGTAGTATTTTTTTTATTTTATTTAGGAACTTACAAAAAAACGTATTGTAAAATTGGCAGTTCCATGTAGTTGTAGATTTATGCTTCTAAAATTTTGCCAACACAACTTTCCGGCCATGTAGATATTATTGCTACTAAATGCTCAATATTTCCTTCGGACTAAAAGTATGAAGGATACTTTTTAAAAATTGTTTATTCTGTTTGCCGTACTGTACTTATTTGTATCATTAAAATTTTAAATCAAAGTTTAACTCGATTGTGAACCTGTTTTGTGCCGGGCGTGATAAACGCTTAGAAATATTTTATTTTGTAGATTTGTTACATTTATTGTACTCTTACCAAGTAATTTAAATAATGCTTACTGTGCAAATCAACGTTTGTAAATTTGGTTATTTGTACATTAATAGAAACACAGGTTTAGATATGACATTATGTAAACCATATTTTTATACTATCGCGAAATGATTGACCTGTGCATAATACCATTTCTGGATTTAACCACTTCTTTTTATGTTTATAATCTGTTCCAAATGCAGAGACAAACGGCTACTGACCTCCAAGTGCAAACAAGTATAATAGATATTTTTTTAACTGTTTCCTTCTAGATAGTGTACAAGTCCCGTCTACATAAGTGTATAAAAATACTGTAGTACACCGTATAACGATACTGTTTTTAATCACACTTCTGCTATTTTATTTATCCACTATTCTCTTTGTACACGTATCGAAGTTATATACACAATGGAGTACCGTAAAACGGGGTGAATGGACAGGGATTTTTCAATGAAACTTACGTGAAGTCATTAATAATACGGTCATAAGCATGTTACTTAAAATCCGTAGTTTGTTTTCCACTTACACTAGTTTTAATTTCAATATACCTAATAATAACGCCCAAGACCTAAGTAAACAAAAATTGAAGTCTTCCTTCTATTTACTTAAAAACATCAAATCCTAAGGAGTAAGGGGACTACTTCGAAAGTACATTCTCAGTTGTGACAATCCTGCCCTTGATCTTCTGTCCCTATAATTTCCGATTCTTCCGCGTTTGTATCTTAATTTTCGTAACTGGTTACGTATAAAGAATTTTTTTCGCCCTTTCGTAACCAGTAACCAGTTCGTAACCAAAAAGATTTTTTTTTCCAATTTCATAAATAGAACTTCTTGTCACTTATGGTCTCCTAGTACGTTTACGGGAATAATTATTTCCGTAATATATTTATCTTCAAATATGTTATTTAATAATTAGCAATTAAGAGTAAAAAAAAATCTATAATATTTATAGATAGAAAATAGTTATTAAATCTCTTGGGCTTGCGAATTCACTAACATTTTACATACACACATGTTAATAGCATAATTACATATCTTCACGCCTAGTCATTTACGAGTTAGGCAGACGGCATTGAGTGCTAAAACGTCGCGATCCTTTTAGTAACCAGCCAGCTTGCATCTTCGGAAAAAACTTGATCAATTTCACGTCTGCCTTGTATCAATTTTGTCAATTTTTATATAAAATTAAAATTAATTAAAAATTATAATATATAAATTGAATGCAAACTGATCGTATTTAAAAAAATTACGCCATAAAATAATTATACCGAAAAAAGTAGCAGGAGACCATAAGTGACAAGAAGTTCAGGTTATGAAAATGGAAAAAAATATCTTTTTTCGTAACTGGTTACGAAAGAGCGAAAAAAAATCTTTATACGTAACCAGTTACGAAAATTTAGTTACGAACGCGGACGAAGCGATATTCTTTCTCATCACTATTAATAAATGATAGCGTCCCTATTATTGCCACTCATATCTTTGTACACCCTAAACACTTCCTATTAATCTCATAATTTTTAATATTCTTTGTGGATCCGTCTCATCTAAGGGCTGACATTTAATACTACAAGACTGGATTACTTTAAAATGTCGCGAGCTATATGGTGCTAAATACTAGACAAAAGCAGCAGCTCTCGTATATCGAAGTAGTGCCATGATCAATAATAATTACGACAGCATTTCTTCTTAGTATAGCAAGACGGGTAATTCTTTAATTCTAATAACTTACAGCTGCAGTAGTAATAATGGCAAATAAGTTGCCCGAGTTACAACCATAGTCGATTAAGTATAGGCAGGCAATTTAGTATTCCCCTTCTTGAAACTTCTGCAGTAGCAAGGGAAAAATTCGATCTTTTACTGGTAACACAGGCAACAAACGCACATCGCTTATTTAATTTCGATTTGCAGTTAATTTACCTCATGTAGATCCGGGTTCAGAGTAGATTAGACAGCTCGTAAAAAGTGAGCAAAGGGTAAATAGCTCATTGCCAAAAGACCACTGGTGGGAAATTACTGTGCAGCAACTTATCTGAGTAGGCTCTACCGCTTTAACTATTAATTCCGCCATAGTCATAACATCTCGGCCACAGGACATCGAAGCATCTATGACATCTGTGGTATTTATTAGAGCACAATCACTTATTTATCATCAGTCCTGTTTTATTTGTTCGCTGATCACTCCCACATAAAAAAAATGAACCAATTTACTTTCACTTGAAGATAAGCTTTTAACCGAGGTTATTTTTTTGATAATCTAGTATTTTTCAAATACTGGTACCCTGGATGCGACCGCGAGCAAGTGTTTTTACATCGCAATTAAGGATACATTATTTTCCAAAATCGAGCCTATATCCTTTCTTAGCTAATAAATTCAAAAATAATCAAGTCACCTCAGAAATGGTTTGACTGTGAAATCAAAAGTAAGGTACTTACGAATTTATTAAATAGACGTACTTCGAGAAGTTTCACTCATCTGAATTATTTTTGTAAGCAAATCCACTTGTTCAAAAATTTCTTAAGTATTTTCAAACTTTTGATTTCAAAGCGTTTTTGCCTACATCAAGAAGTAGTTTATGTATTTATTTATATAAATATATTTTAAATTCAGTATATATTTGCCATAGATAATAAGAAGTGCCAATGCAACATATGTTTTTTTATGCTATAATTATATAAATAAATTAATAAAAACATATGGTGAAATATTATTGTACAATAGTGTGGTAAGTGTATCCCAATAAAATGCATAAATATGATATGCAGTATTACTCAACACTAATATACTCTACCTTCTAATGTGAGATACTAGTATGAGATCGACCGCATAAATTTCTTTTAAATACGAGTTATTTTGTTTGGTAAGGTGTTTGACGTGCCATTTTTATTTTAGAGGCTTTTTTTAAATGACAGTCAAAGCTAACTTTTTTTTTCTCGTAAGTAGTATTATACGGTCGGTCTACACTCTACAAGAAAAATGAAGTGCTACAGTTATACTCCATAGTTTTACTTTATAATTGTGAAAGATCTATGAATAAGAAATATGGATTTATTGGTTGGGACAGAATTAATGAACGAAGAATAAATCGTGATGACATAAAAAAAACTATTATTTTATTATTAACAAGTTGCTCACAACATAAGACTACACTAAGTAGAAATACGATGTCACCAGACCATTGTATCTGATATAAAACATATACATACTATTAAATAAGTGTGTTAGGTTCACCATAAAACTGTAAAAAAGACATAGAAATTTAACCTATTCGTTTGAGTTTTGGTCGGGGGTAAAGAATATGATCAGTTTTCGCGGTCTGACTTCCGTCTTGACGCTTGCTCGCGATGCGATCATATTCTTTGACATAGCAGAGTTACTTTCGGAATAACTTCGCTCCGGCACCGACAATTTCTTTTTTGCGCCCACCGGCCGGTCCGGGATTCGGCTATCGCCATTTTGAAATTTTTCAATGAAACATTTTCAAAACTTCAACACAGTTAGTTTTTCAAGGAACTTCATCCTTTACTTCTTGTTTCAATACCTTTTCAAACAAACAAAATTAATATTAGATTTAATGTCAAACCTTTATTAGAGCTAACTTTACATCCTAGAGGCAACGCCAGAGGGCGTTTTACATTCTAACTTATATCTAAACCCTTTGCATATCACGTCTATTTTTAAACATAAACAATTCATTGACTTCTGTAGACAAAATGTCAGCTGGATGCGACGCAAGGAAAGGAATTTGCGCCTTACAATAATTAAATTATATTTATTTGTAGACTAAACCGGCCCCACAGGTACAAGTTACAGTAATAAATGCAAAAGAGGCCGGCCACACGTTTTGGAAGTGCTGTATCAAAATTTAAATATCTGAAGGTGACCTCTGCATCAGCGACATATTAATATCGACCTGTAAATTCAAAGAGCGTAGTAACCATAGTGATCACAAACACAATTTTATAAAATCCGAAATACTCTTCCTTCAACAATCCTTTCAAAAAGGATACTATAAAATGTTTATAACAATTGAGTTGATAGAAGAGTATTTCAAAACAATAAAACTAAGTATAATAACACATTAACTATTTTACGTCAGAAAATTACATATAGAATTTTAATATAACTACTTCATAGTAGTCCTATATCAAACATATTTCACATTTTTAGGGACTAAATTTGTTTAATATTAACAAAATGGTAAATTCAAGCAAAACTGACACATCATAATAATTCAACATTTTATTGAATAAACTATACCTAAAGTAACATATCTATATGTACATAATCGCCACTGGCAACAGTAATATTAACTTTTTTGAACAAATGATAAATGGTATAGGGATAGGTTTACTGTTGAATAAAAACAATTTATGGAACTTGAAATCGGTCGAGATTGGCAAGAAATATTTATTTGACTACCTGTTTTTGATAAAATTATTTTTGGATAGTATTTAAAAAGCAATATTCTTATTATTTTTCGATCCTCTTGAAGAATCAGTTAACTAATATTGAAATATATGAAAAGTAAACCTTACAACGATAAAAATGACCTTTTCCATTTTAGATAGCAATTATTAACAAATGTTCATGAAAAATGCAAAAAGATCTTCATGAACACAAATTAATGTAATAAAATTATCTGAATATGTCTAACAAAGTGTGATGAGCAGCTATTTGTAATGAAACACAATAAAGTGTACTGTAATTGATGACTAGCAAACAATCTGTGAAAACATGATTTTGTTTTGTTTTTCTATGTATACACAGCTAGCAATAAACTAAATGATAATGACGTGGATGAAAATGGCAATTTCACATATTCCATCTTATATCTACTATTACTACCACAGAATTGAGGTTTAGGGAAGGAGAATAAAATGACATAAGGATAGCTTTGTTTCGACGATCAAGGAGTTAATGTCAAAATGTCAATTTTAATTATTATTTTAGGAAAATTATTTACACAACGTAAAAGTTTTTTTTTATTAACTTATTTTATTAGTAACTGAAGGAGCTGTTTAGCTTCAGACACTAATGTCATTGTGTAATTATAATTATGTTGGGCCAACAGATATAATCAGATTGCATTCCAGAATTGGTGTCATTGCAGTAATACAATCAGAATAACAGTATTATATCGGTATACGTACATACCGACCAATACTATTTCAGGAAAAAATAAAGGGGATTTTTACAGGTAGTAAGTTCTGTACGAGATATTAACGACAGCACCAGAGTCACCAGAGAATGGGGTTTAGTAACATACAGTACCAGTGTATGGGATTTAATAACATAGGACATGCATAAGAGATGGACGAAATATGCGGGAGATGGCAAAGGTAAAGGGTATGTAGTACAGTGGGAGAGAGCAGACACCATTTACGGTCGGTAGTAAGACTTACGCGGCGAGTAGGAGCGCTCCCGCTCGTAGCGGCGCGAGCGGCGGTAGTGCGGGGAGGGCGAGCGGTGCCGGTACCCGCGCTGGTAGTAGTCGCGGTCGCGGTACCCGCCGCCGCCGCCGCCGCCCCCGCGGTAGTAGTACTCGCTGGAACGTAACCACACTATAACTTATAGCTCAGTAGGGATCAATCGTTTTATATGTTCCTGCCGCCACAATGTTCAAGTTCCGGTCCGAGAATAAGTTAGCGACGCTACGATTGTCTCCTACCATCAGGAGAGCAGAGTATTTGTTCGCTGCCTTATAACGTGAAAAAAGGAACGTACAGAAAATGATTCCTAACAAAACGTAAGTAAATGTACAAAGTCGACCTACAATTATCACGGAATCCCCCGCATATTATCTCATTTGAAACTTACTATTATGTTATTGCACTAAACGTCTCTAACATAAATAGCAACGCAACTATGTAAATGGTTATCAATTTGTGTTAGGGCTTCGCATAATGTTTCGCAATTTTTCTTAATTATTCTATTCTTGTGTTATTGAATAGCACAAAACCGGATGAATGCTGATGACGAGAAATATACGATCAACACGAACGGCGTGCTGGTCTAGCAGCCAACAGCTAAGCAAAGTACATTAATAGTATTTGCAGCCAAGTATCCCGTATCTAGGAGCGCCACCACCACGTAATTAGAACCTCCACTAAGTCAAATGTCCAACAAACATGGTACATGTGATACATTGCTCCTATATTCTGTTATCTATATATTAATACGTGATGCCAAAACTTTGGGCCCTTTTTAAGAAATTTGCGCGGACGCAGGAGCATAAAATTTGGCACACTTATAGTTTATGTGTAAGAGAAGTGCAGAACGCTAATATTTTTCAATAATAATGCTAATAAAGTACATTAAATCAATAAATAAAACATTACCCACACTACCATGCATTTGACACACACAAACAAATATATTGATAACGATAAAAGATCACGGCGTACTAAAAAGTTTCGAAGCAAAGTAGTTGGTCTTCAGAAATGAAGACGGCGTTTTAATCAACAAGATATTAAAATTTATTATGGTCGAATTTCGACCAATGGGCGACCACTAGTAGAAATTAATACGAAAGCCCAATCCGTCCAACTAAGTCCGAGTCCATGAGCGGCGACCACTTTTAAAGATGCCTGAAGTCTGAGCTCCTACCATGAGTTTACAGCGTTATAAATCACTAGTATGAAAACTTCGAAATCACATAAAGTTCATTAGATTTCGACATGTAAACTACCAAACGTAGCCTATACCAACTCATGGTAAAGACTGGGTTGACTATTACCTAGATAAAAATTATATATACAGGTTCATAACATTTAGTAATAAAAACACTTACTCTCTATCTCCTCCCCTACGTCTGTCGTACCCATTGTCACTTCGAGCCAAACTGAAAAGAAAAAAAACTTTATATATTATAATTAATTTATTTGAGTATAAAACTGAACATTTGAAGATATTAATAAATAAAAAAAAAACATTTGAAACTGTTCAAACAGGCCTTTAGTAAAGCAGCTAGTCTACAGGTTGCTTTACTCTAAATCTATTTTTTTATATACCAACACATAGGATACTCACATCTCAAATAAAAGTAAGTATTTTCTATGTTGGATACAGTTTCGACAACAAATATCTACTTTTGACACAAGTCACCATTTCCATTCAGTTATACCACTGAAATTAATTTTAATGGTGATGGCACTTTCAAACTATTATTGTGACTAAAGCTTGAGTAGCTTGCTTTAAAATTAGGAGGGGACAAACAAGTTCTACAATTAATAATTTACGCCGCAGCATCACAACAAAAATTTGAAGGTTTGGGTTTTTTTAATTCTAGGAAAAGATAATAATGATCTAATAAACTGAAGACTGTAGAAAACCATCTTATTTAATACAAATAAATGGAAGTTTTGTGGGATTAGTTAGATTCGAATTGCTGACCCATTCATACTACTAGTATTGCTTTTGTACTGCTATTCACTAACATATTCTGTTGTCAAAGGCAAACATTTAGTCATCGCTCAACAAGTCCGGAAGAATCGTCGCAAAGTTCACCATTAAAATGTCTTCTGAAAATGTAACGTTACTGACTGTGTGGGTTTGCCCATGTAGATTCCAGGGGTGGGCGTGTGGGCGCGCTGTGTGATAGAGAAGTCGACGCGAATACGGCGACCGTCGATCTCCATGCCTGTGCATTCATTCTTCGCCACTTTAGCGTCTTCTTGAGACTCGAAATACACGAAACAGAAGCCCCGTGACCTACCAGTCTGCAAAAGAAAAAGCAATTATGTATCTTTACTAATTCATTATTAATATTTTTCACTGCATTTTAAAAAATGTGGACTAATCAAATCAAACTTCTTGACCAAGTGTGCTTATTGTGATTTTATTGTAGCAATTCTAAGATTTAATAAAGCTTTTGTCAAAAACAAAAGAAAATATAAAAACCATACATAATCTTTATTAAACAAACAATAATTTAAAAAAAAATGTTTTTTTTTTAATTTAGATTTTATCAACAAAAGACACAAACGGCTGATAATTAACCCCTGACAGAAATTCAAATTCAAAATAGCTTTTATTAGGTAGATCTATACAAAGATTCTTCTAACGCGTCTGTATAATTCTAAAAACTACCACCGGATCGGAACGCGGCCACTCACTGAGAAGATCCGACAAAAGAGACTCAGCGGGCTTGTCTTTTTTCTTATAAATATAATTTGCAGAGATTGGTATGAGGAGCAATTAATCCCAAGCATTTCTGCCTTCTAAATATTCTGAAGTCTTATAATAATCTTAATCTTAACACATACAACTTAATCTTAATACATTTTTTAAATTTATTTAAATCTCACTTTAATATGCTCGGGAAGTTTATTGTAAAATGCCGAATGATCACAATTTACGACGTGATTACGCCGAAACAATGTTTGAGCGGTTTCGGAGCTTCAACAACATTCTTTTTTTTAGACGAAGCCCATTTTCACTTAAATGGGCACGTAAATAAACAAAATAGTCGTTATTGGGCCTCAGAAAATCTACGATTCAAACACCAAAAGCCTTTGCATTCGCCAAAAGTGACAGTTTGGGCGACTATTTCAGCACACGGAATCATCGGACCCTTTTTCTTTGAAGACCAGCGAGGGAACTCTGTGACAGTAAATACTGAGCGATACATAGCCATGTTGCGCAATTTCTTTTTCCCGCACGTGTCAGAATTCCGAGGGTACAATAGTGCGACATGTTTTCAACAAGATGGCGCCACTTGCCATACCTCTACGAGAGTTTGGCAGTCGTAAAGCAGAGGTTTGCTGGAAAACTCATTTCGCGCCGAGATGACATTCCATGGCCACCTTTTTTTTTCCTGTGGGGCTACATGAAAAGTAGAGTCTACAGTAATAATCCGACCACGATTGCACAGTTGAAAGCCAATATCCACGAAGAAATGGCCGCTATTCCGCACGCCATGTGCGAACGAGTTTTCGGCAATTTGAAGTCGAGATTCGAAGAATGTTTGCAGCGGGATGGTGCGCATCTGGATGATGTTATTTATAAAAAATGATTTTCCCAAAGGTTTACTTTAATTTAAAAATAAATTGGTTTTAATATTACTTTTGTTTTGTTTTTTATGAATTTTTCAAATTCGCGAAACTCCGAGGCCCACCCTGTATAATTAGACAAAAAAAGGCAGACTGTGTTAGGCAAATGTCGCGCAAAATTCTATTTTTCGAACCTTGTTTATCATTTACAGTTTGTTCAAGCTAGGTCGTTTTTTAATTATGATGTAAAACATAATGAGCTTAGGTAGAAATGAGTCCTTCATTAACTTGTCCATTTGTACTCCATTTTTGAAGAATGGTTAAGATTTACAAAGTAACTATTTATACAAGAGTTTTGAAAGTCCATTAATGCCCCTTTAGTACCTATAGGCAAGACGAAATGCGAAGAAAAATGTTCTTACTCCAGGAAATCGGCCTGTTGCTGCAAAAATATACATAATATTCAAACTACACAAACTTACCTTAGCATCTATAACAACTTGAACTTTGTCAACTGGACCGAATTTGGAAAATATATGATGTATTTGCTGTTCAGTTGTGTATAGACTCAGGCCAAATACGCCGAGGCACCTTGATGGCGTGGGGTTTTCCTGTAGACAGTTCCAAAATATATACATATACAACTAAGTTACACAATATGTTAAGCTTGAATAGTGGCTAAAACTGTTTTGACAACTTCAAGTATCTCTTTCTCTGAACTTTGAAACTGGTTTTAAGTCTTAATAAATATTTAAATATAATTTGTAACAACACTTAATTAACACACTGCCAAAGACAAATATAAAATTTTCAATGCAGATCAAACATTAACAAAACAATATATTACAAAGAGACTGGGAAGACCAAGGTTGACATTCCACGATCGGATCACTCATATTATCCGAGGGTAGTGTCAAGAGTCTCCGTGTTTGTATGAAAAGGGTAATAAATGTAGAGGAAGCTAGACAGGTTTGTCAGGATCGTGAGGTCTGGCACTCTATAGTCTCTGCCTACTCCGTAAGGGGCTTGGCGTTAAGATATGTATGTATATTAAAAAAACTCTTGAAACTAAACATTTGAATTGAATTGAGGAATTGTCTTTGATGTAAGTTTTTTAAGATGTAACAGTTTTACGATTGTTTACAAAACTATACATATGGTTGCAGTGGCATAGTTTTCGTTTGCAAAACCAATTAAATAGAGTAACAACAAAGAATTACCTTAGTAATGATGAATAATTTTGAAACAATTTGCATGTTTTGCAGATAGTCATACAAATATTTACCAAATTTCAATACTTATTGGAGAATTATTTTATATGGAAGGTTAACAAAATCTGAATACTGCAACATGAGCTTGGATGGTTGGCTATGCAACTGCATTATGCTCACTGTATGTTGTTTCCATGAAATCTATAACTGCAGCAGATAACAAAATTTTCACTGCATTGGACATGTAGAAACTTTCTGTAAACGTAAAAACTGTAATATTCAATACGAATATTACTGGATTGTGTGATTGGATGTTGTAGAAATTTCTGTTAAGTTACATACAAATAATCAAATAATTATACTTGGAATGTAACATTTTACTTAAACTATTTGATTCCCAAAATATTACTGCAATTAAAGCAAACAAAATCTAAACTTTCAAATAATTAAGCTACTTTAATTGATTAAAAACACTAAAACAATTTACAATACTACCCAGGAAATCATACTTTTAAACATAATTAATATAATAATCTAAATAACATCAAATGGAACTTCAAAATTCACTGCATAATTTAGATTTTTTGTAAAGAAAAATATATTGTTTTTAATATGTTTTATAGATAAATCCATGGTGCAAAAAAGTAACTAAAGATGCCATGCAACAAAGCTTTTTTTTGTTGAAAAATTGCATATTTTAGGGATTTTTTTTGTGACAACCAAAGTGCTATCAATCAAGGATTTTTTTTTATTCCAAGCCAGTTTGAAATTTTCAAAAACTGTACAAGCAACCTCTTTGCTTTACATACATACTCTTTAAAAGCTTACAGTCAAATATACTATTGGGTTGCATAGACAAGGTTTCATACATTTCAATAAAAAAGGATAAAAAATAGACACAATTATTGCTGCCACAACACAAAATAATGTGTCGCAATGTTCGAAACTATAGCTTTCATAACCAATAATTAAACAACAGAACATTATAAATCTATTAATTGGCAATTGGTTAAGGGTTGATGATGTCACTTTTTCTTAACACAAACCATAAAATATACTCTTTTCTCAACAGTGTGCATCATAGTAAGAATGTGCAAAATGTACATTTTTAAATTATACAGTGTATAATGAAGTACCGCTAGTGTAAATGAGAAGTTTTTGTACCAAACGTCTCACCCGGTCACCAGCATGGCGGCGGCGCGACGACATGGGGCTGTGCGAGTGGGAGCGGCGGTAGGAGCCGCGCGGTGAGTACGAGCGCGACCGCGAGCGCGAGTACCTCGAGCGGTACCCGCGCCGCACGGACCCAGACCGCGACCGCGACCTGGAGTGCGACCTAGCATCAGCAGTACACGAGATATGCAACACTTTAGTGTGCTCATACCTACATAAATATTATGACCTATATGTAACGAATATATGAATTTGTTTTATTTGGAAACCTAATCATGTCTTGACTGAAACAAGACCATCCAGGAAGCATTTTCTTTAAAGTGTATCATTTAAATTAATTTATATCTCTGTACCTCAGAACTTTTACTTGTTTATGGGCATTTTCACTAAAAAATTGCCCTCTAGTTTACACTGTCCCACATTCTATTTTACATAATGTATCATATTCAAATATATTTTATTGTGTTTAATTACCAATCCTTGTAAAAATGTTTTCAAAGGATTCAATTATGAATAATTAATTAATATACTGTATAGTAGCTGTTTTTGTATTGCCCCAGTCAAACAGTTAATTAATTTTTCATTACTTTTGTATTAGTTTTAATAATACATTTTATAATCCCATTAACAAGCTGCTAAATTTAAAAAAGGGGAGAAACCAAATCATCATTCTTTTTTAACATATGGCTGTTTTTATTTAGCATGAACTGACCGTTGATTTACAACAGTGTCCACTTGTTTCATGTTTTTATAAAAAACTATTGTTATTTATTAGAAATAAAGACTGATTTCCAGTACCTTCAAATTTTAAAAATGTTCTTCTAACTTCACACAACTAAAAAACAATGTATTTAAAAAACTCTAGTTTTCAAACAGGGGTACTATTTTAGTGAAAATAATTTCATACAGTAAAAAGTAATGAAGTTAATAACATCTTTGGTGTCTATAGGCCAAAATTGTGACTTACCTTGAGGAGGGACATGATATAATTTTTTAACATGGCAATAGACAGTGAACTATGTTTCTCCAAAAATCCTGGTATTTTTACAAAATTCACACACAAAAAAAAATCACATCAAATTTCCCAGACTGGCAAGCTTTTATTTATATTCCACAAGAAATCCTTTAACTGCAATTGTTAATCATTTTTATTTTGTTTTATTTAGAAGATTAGCATTTGCAATATTTGCTGTTTTTGGTCTATAAAGCCTCTGACATTGATTTAATAGCATATCTTTGACAAAACACCAGCAAGTACTGATTGCCCAGGATAACTTTGCCAAAACATGGACAAAAAATTTATCTAGCTAAATACATAAACCTAAGAAAATAATGACAATATGCAACTTTGCACAAAATAAAATTTAATTCTTAAATATAAAAAATTGGTCAAATGTGTAGTAACAATTTATAGTGATGATTATGCTATATCCTAAACAATTATTTTCTACTTATTGGTCAACTGGAAATGTATATTGGTTTTGACAAAAAAATACTACATGTACAAATTTTTTATTTGAGTCAGTAAAATGACATTTAAATCTGTCACATATTGTGTGCAATTGGGTCATCAATTCAATTGCAGTTTAAAAAAAGGAATTTACTCATTTCCTCTTCTCCTCTTTAGATTTTACATTGAACAATGTTTTGTTGCTATGATTATTAAATTGTAACACAAGTGTTTTACAATCAAATTCACAAGAGAGTTTTTTAAAGACTTATATATTTTTACATTGTTCTTTTGCTTCAATTATTCTTGTTTTATCTTTGAATTAGATTGAATTTCAAATCAAACTACACCTGAATTTGTTTTAAATCCTGTGAAAGTTATCATTGCTGGGAAACTTGTTTCTATTAGATCTTCCAATTTAAAATAATTAATCCCGATTTCCTATGGTCATTGTATCACGAGTGAATGGAATTCTATTTTTTTGCTCAGTTAACTATTGTCAGGAGAAGGTTCAGTCATTTTCGTTTATTACATAAAAATAAAAAAAACACTGTTGACCTTATGCTAAGTATCAGTGTTAAATATATGACCTTCACAGGCATGCAATTATATAGTTCGTATGAAAAAAAATCACAATTTATAGTTAAGACAGAACAATGTCAGCTTAATAACTATATATAATAACATACTTAACTAAGTATAAGAGTCACCCATGTCATAAAGTTTCATAGATAGTAGCTTTAAGTAAATTTAAATGTTCATTGTATTTTAAATAAATTTGAAAATTGACAATTAATGATAATCTAGATATAAAATATAATAATAATAATGCTAACAAAACATTCAAGGTAAAATATGTAGTAAGTACTATTGTAGCATCTCATTTAAAACCATGTTTTTGCGATATTTTTTTTGATACCTACTTTACTACTTATACTTTTATACTTGAATTGATTAGATTAATCAATCACACCAGAGGTAAGGATACCAAATGACAAACATATAAAAACAAAGTGAAAATCAGAATTAACAAATAGTAAAATGTAAAAATGAAATCTATTTGAAGTTTTTTTTTTTTCATCTATTCTGCATTAAGTACTTTATGTTGATAACCAAAATCATTACTAAAGTCAATGTCAAACTAACACCAATAGTGTCAATTTGCTGACTGAAATTAAAATTATAGTATAGGTAATTTAAAATGTCCAGTCCAATTCATTAATTAAATTTAGAGATATAGCCCAATTACATTTAATTCAACTATTATGCTGCATAGTAACATGACACCACAGTTTGTCTCTATTGACCAATTTAATAAGCGAAATTGCTACCTACTTAAGAGAATCAGATAACCACAATTACTTTAAATACATAGTATAAAACAATGTTGCTTTCCGTTGTCTGTCATAAAATCTTAATTAAATCTTTAAAACTACACAAATTTTGATGCAGTTTTTTAAATAGATAGAGCGTCACAAAACGGTTTGTATGTATTGTAACATTTGTCCACCCTAGCAAAGCTTGGACGGGATTTTAATTTTTTAATAATTAAAAAACATATTGTAGGTTAATCTGTAACTGTAGGTTTGTGAAAGTGCTATTAATGAGCTATTGTTTACTTTAGTTTAAATTATTTTTGTTTTTTTTTACAAAGGGATTTTAACATTTCAATCTATATATTATTTTGTTTCATTTGAACCTATACACTTATTATTTTTTTTTAGCTATATTTTACTGTGTGTTATTATTGTTCTTATATTGTTAGTCGGTGTCTGATTTTATAATTTCTAGTAAATTAAATGTGTTTTAACCTAAATGTTTAATCAATAAGTTGACTTGTTTTATCAATATACATGACAACAGAGTTGTTATCACTCTTACTGTGTCTAACAATGTTTTCAATCATTCAAAATAAACATTCTTTGTAAGTTCTAAGCAAATACAAATGAAGCAGATTTTTGCAAAATCATCAAACAGGCATGACCTCGAACATGTTTTACAATTTTTAGTAGGTACGCTGAGTATAATTGCGCAACTGTGGTCGCCAGTCGCCTTGACACCGAGGTTATATCATTGTAAGTAAACAAAATATGTAAATTAAATGTTTAGATTGAGGAAGTAACCTGAACTAAAAATATTTTAAATTAATTACGTTTATACTTACGGGCTTCTATATTTCCTACTTGCTGCTTTTGGCGGGGGCGGTGTTCGCGACCGGCTTCTGCTATGACCACGCGACATAACCGGCGCTTTAGAAGGAGGCTCCCTTGAACCGTTCCGTGTCCTGGACCCACTCCTCTGTAACACGTTTAATAATAAAATAGAATTTAAAACTGTTTTAATCTTCACACAAAAGATAAAATAAAAGAACACGCAACGTTTTGCGCCGCCAATAGTGAATCGTATGTAGTTAATTTTAGTACCTCTCGATCCGACATGATTAGCTGTTCAAAATAAACAACAAAACAAGAATGTAATTAACACACAAAGAATCTAATTTTAAACAATATCAATTTATTTCCTCAACTAGAAACCACACTACGATGCGATGGAAACAAAATGGCGGTTAAATGAAAATGATAATAAAAAATATAGAATAGAGTTGCCACATAATACTTGATGAATCCTACAAGTTACGAAAGATTGGAAATAGAACTTATTATATTTATATATTGAGAATAGAATTAGAAAATAGTGGACAACGCAATTTTATTGCTTGGAAATTGGAAAATATTAAAAAGATAACAGCCAAAAAGATCTTATAAATAATCAACAAAATAACTGCTAGTGCCTTGCACAAAGCTATCAGATATTTTGTAATTACATCTACTTCATTTCCCTTGATCTATTGTGATTATACTGCATTAGCTATTAAGTATTGATAAAGATATTAACAGAAACAGATGCAGTGTATTAAGAATACTGTATTTTTGAAAAAATCAAATAATAGTGCTGATATCAATTAATTAACGCTAAAAGCTAACATCGAATTTTGCTACGGAGTGCTAATTGCTAAATAGTAAATATTCTTTAAAGTATATTCACGTCCGTATCGTACGCCAAAAGGTAGGCAAAGGCACAGCGACAGCACCCTCGTATAGTTGAAGAAACTAACAAAGTCCCACAATGGTATAGGTGGAAAGCCTATTGCCAACCGGACACATATCTGGGGGGTGATTATGTATCTCAGTTGCCAACTGAAACTGCAAAAGTGTACATCAAATAACGTCATTTGTGTTTGCTATCTCTACTGTACTTCTAACGGTCACTGGAGATAGCAACTATAAAACACGAGTTACAAAATCAGCCCCCTGATCCCGTGCAACACTGTTTTATTTAGAAATTTGAAAATACACATTTTTTATGCATAACCCGTGACTTCAAGAAGTCAAGTCTTCTTTCTTTCTTTCTTTAGGTTTTGGCAATCTCGTTAGTATTTTGCCATTAGTCAAGTAGAAATTTACATCAAATTTAATAAATTATATTAAGTCATTAGTCATAAGTCGCCAGTAAGTCATGTCAGGCTCTTGGGTAAAGCGGTGGCCTTTTTACACAAGCTCACGTAATGAGGTTTGGCGGCAACGAGGAAATATACGATACGCTAATTTCTTCATGATTATTTCATTTGTGCACTTTCACTGAACAAAATTGTACAAAATGCCACCAATATTGACTAATTTCACTCATTATTAACACGAAATTCAATAATTATGAAAAAACTTCGACCATCTTTTCTCTCGATGGCGCCAAAACTCCCAGAAGTCAAGTCAGACGCCGTACCTCTAAACTGCAGATGCGAGAACTTAGGTAGAGATCGGGCCTTAGTCTTTTTAATATTTTTGTTCTAAAGATTTCATTCATTCAATTTTTTCGCCGAGTTGGTTCGGGATCCATTACAGAAAAGACCACCTGCCTCCCTGCCAGGCAGCTCGTAAAAGGCGAACGCAGGCCTACTGTCAGTAGTCACTTATAGCGAGACATCTGAGTAGGGGGTAGAGTTTCGCAGCGACTCGTCCGGGCCCTGCTCACATAGGTGACTCCTCCTCACAATGGCTACTGCCATAATGTCAGGATTGCCGTTGTCGTGTTTCGGTTCGGAAGATAAGGTAGCCGGTAAAGCTCGAGACCTAGTATCCCAGCCTCAGGTTGGCAACGCACCATTACCACTTTCAGTGTCTCTATGCGGCGTGAATTTCTTACCATCAGGAAAACCGTCTGCTTGCTTGAGTTCCAATATCATGAAAAAAAATATTGTACTACCGAAAATGTTAATAACACATTACTAAAGGCAATATTTTTTAATTCCCATTGTTGTTTTTCATAATGATTTGACTACTAAACATAACTTCTATAATATTTCTACTCATATTTAGAAGAGAGAAAGAATCACTTACCTACTGTAACAAAATGTATTATTCAAGTATTCATGTTTGGATGAAATATATTAACAAGCCATGAAACTGGCAATGAAATTGTGCTTATACATCAGTGGACAGCATTTTGTAACTTAATTTTGAAACAACTATCTTCAATCTATTGCGCTGGATTTTAGTGTATAAACTTAAGGATAGCGTCTACTGTTGACGGGTCGTAGCGTGTCGAGTCGGGATGCAACGCATTGCAAAACACACTGTTGTTGTTGGTCGGTACTAAAGTATAGAGCAAAAAAAAAGGTGACTGCAATAAAATCGTCAAACTTCAACTTTCAAACTGTCAAACGTAAAGCGCCACGGCATAGTGGGCGTTACACCATATAAAATGTATGGATGCGAGACGGATTATTGCTCGGCGATGCGCCCCGTCCCGGTCTATGTAAATGGGCACTATCCTCTAAAGACATTCCAGGCGATTGCAAACACGCCATCTAACAAAGGTGAACTTGGAGGAAATTATGTTTTCATCCTCTAATTGTTATTAAATTTGGCTTAAATCTACATTCCAGACCAATGTTCGCAATCAGTGTTTACAAAAGATGATAATAAAAAGGCTAACACGGAAGTTCAATGGAATTTCTGCAATTCTTATGAGTTTATTCACACTCAAACAATTTCTTTTGCTTAAAAAATACTGGCAATTAAATGTTCATCAAAAAATTCTTTTCTTTTTCTTTCTTTCTTTTAGTTTTGGCCTTCACGTTAGTATTTAGCCATTAGTCAAGTAGAAATTTGCATCAAATTTTATATCAATTTCAATTAATTTTAATTTTAATTAGTCATCAGTCGTAAGTCGTCAGTAAGTCATGTCAGGCTCTTGGGTAAAGCGGTGGCCTTTTTACACAAGCTCATGTAACGAGATTTGGCGGCAACGAGAAAATATACGATACGCTAATTTCTTTATGATTATTTCATTTGTGCACTTTCACTGAACAAAATTGAACAAAATGCCACCAAAATTGACTAATTTCACTCGATATTAACACGAAATTCAATAATTATGAAAAAACTTCGACCATCTTTTCTCTCGATGGCGCCAAAACTGCACATCAAAAAATTAAAGATGATCAAAACTATAGGTATTTAAAAATAATTTCCGATTCAACTATTTCTATTGCTTCACCGCAATGGCATTACTATCGCATAGGCAGATTGCTTTTTTTTTTAGTCGTACCTACGTAGTTCTCTAATTAGTCTGTGGTCGTACCCAAAGAGTAATATATACTCTACGGACTACGAGGTCGTACTTAACTCTTCGTCGTGAGTACCTACCGATACTCTGTGGAAATTTGGCAACTTGTCAATCTTGAATCTTGTCATGACTACTTTATGGTCATAACATCTGTCTGTACTCTGTCACTAGTTGGTTGATGGCAAGTTGATGGTTCCGTGTGGTTCCGTGTCACCGACCGTGTGAATGTTGACATTTTCTGCAATAACTTAAATTTGTGCAAAATTTAAAACATGACTGACACAAAACCAGAAAATGGCCTTACAGAGGATCAGCCTCAAGAGAAAACTGCCAAACAGTTAGAAAAGGAAGCAAAGAAAGCGGCAAAGTTAGAAAAATTGAAGGCAAAGTTAGACAAAAAAAGCTCTACGCCAGCTGTACCAAAAGATAAGCCAGAGGTTAGAAGTGAAGCTCTTTATCATTTTTTATTTATAGCGTTAGTAACTTTGATAGCCTTCGGTCCATTTTCATGTGTACTAAGTGTACCTTCTAGGTGAAAGTAGCTATGTATAATGTATCTTGAACTCCAAATAATATAAGCATATGTTACAGGTAAAATTCCTTTAAAATCTTTAAATTCAGTCACATTTACCGAAAATTGTTTTGTATTTTAACTATTGCTTCCCTAAACCTAATTGGAAATTTTCATAGTTCGTATGATATGATATTAATTTTACTAATTTAATCTAACCCCAATGTAAGTATATGACATGCTTGTGTAAAGGGTGTTGAATACTTAAAAAAAGAAATATGTAAATAGTTACCACAATAAATTTAATGAACGCATCCAGTCCCAGGAATGCTGATATCCACAGATGTTCATCACAAAGATTTTGGAAATAGTACTAGAATCATGGCAGAATAACATTATTATGGTCACACGTACCTGTTATTTATGTATCACAATTTTATATGTTTGTAACAAACAGCTGAATTAATTCATAAAAAAAAAAATATGTGTTTCATGAAGATTTTCGTTGCTGACAATGGCTGAAAAAAACTTAACAATCTATCATCATTGACTTATTAATTAAATCAGTGAAATAAGTGCAAGAAAAAAAATAATGTAAATTGGTATTTTTGAATTGTCCACTAATAATTACTGCATTTGTGTGATAGTCAGATTTATTAAGAGATTTCAAGTTGTCATTTTTCTTTTGCCTGCTTTAAATTTACACAAATTGTTAATAAAGAGAAAATTTGTAATAGATGAGACTTGAATTTTGATACTGTGGCAATTAAGCTATGAGAGAGTAAGTTATAAAATATGTAATACAAACATACTTCAGATACATAATTAAGCTATGAATAAAATAATATTTATCTTATCTAATATCTCTTCTTTTTTTTCTTTTATAAATATGGCATTCAATCGTTTTTCATGACTTATTTAACCAAAGTCAAGTTAGTTAATTCTTATACAGTCACTATGTACAAAGTCATGTCAGGTCAGGGTCTTGAGTAAAGCGGTGGCTTTGTTACTCAAGCTCATCTAGTGACATTTGACAGCAGCAATGAAATACACAATCCACTAATTTCTTCATGATAATTTTGTTTTTGCACTTTTACTGAACAAAATTAATCTAATTCCCACGTAAATTAACTAATTTCACTCAATACAAACAAGAAATTCAATAATAATAAAAAATTAGAACCATCTTCATTCACGATGGCATAGATTAGTTTTATCTAATATCTCTTAATGGATATAAAATTGACATTTATAGTGACTATAAATTTGGTTTTCTGTAAAATCTTTTAATTTGTAGGAACTCAACTCAAGAGAAAACTGTAAGTGTAGCATGAAAGTTGTAATTTTAAATCTTATCTACGATGTATTTATATGTTTTTTTTGTTGTAGAAAAAAGTCAAAGAAACTAAAGAGAGTGCAATTTATTTAGCTAATACAGTTGCAGGAGATAAGAAAGATATAACATGTGCTATGCCAGATGCTTACAGCCCACAATATGTAGAGGCTGCTTGGTATGCTTGGTGGGAGAAACAAGGTTTCTTCAAACCTGATTATGGGGTAAGCAATATTTTTATTTTACAATTTTTCATACTGATTTTGTATAATATTAACTACATTCACAACAAACTATATTTTCGGGTAGTTAACCTTAGCATTATACCGTTATCAGTTACGCCAGTAATGCAACTGCTAAAGAGCCTTAAAGATTTTTGTATGAAGCCTGGCTTACCTACTCTGCCATTTTGTTTTTTTTTTTCAAAAATACATTCACTAATAATTCTTTCAAAAATGGATAGCTAACATTAATACAAACAAAAAATAATGTGAGACAATAACGCGTAAAGTGTCACATTCCGAAGATATGGGCTCCCAAAGTTGTAAACCCCGTAAAGTCGTAACTCTTAATAGTAAAACTTTAGGTGTTTTTATCTTTGGAATGTGACATATAACGAGTTTTTTCTAAGAATATTTTTTATTTGTATTGATATTAGCTATCCATTTTGAAAGAACTATCAGTGAACACAATTTTGAAAAAAAAAACCAAATTGCCGAACAGTAGGTAAATCAAAATCTTCATAGCCCTTTACACAAGAGGCTAAATATCCCTTGAATCTTAAATTACAAAACTATGTCAAACAAATTAAGTATATTTCACTGTTCTCAATGGTCTTATGTAAAATTGCAGAGAAAATCAGTGTTGGAACCCAATCCAAAAGGCAAGTTTGTGATGGTGATCCCTCCACCTAATGTTACCGGGAGTTTGCATCTTGGACATGCTCTCACTAATGCAGTTGAAGATGCCATAACAAGATGGCACAGGTATTTATTATTATAATGATAATCATAAAATCAAAAATTTTAAATACATAAGAGTCTTCAAGACCACATCCCCAAAGTGGTAGGCATAGCCACAACCAGGGCAGCTACGACTAGCCGAAGACACTAAGTCCCACAATGTCTTAGGTAGCAAGCCTATCTCCAACTTGCAAAGGAGACACAGTCTTCTTGCACTGTGTGTGTGGAGCTATGAAGCTACACACACACAGTGTGCACAGTGATTGTTTTTTTATTATGTTATTTTGTATTATGTCTAGTAAATGTGACTTCAAATTTTCTAGGATGAATGGCCATACTACTTTATGGAATCCAGGATGCGATCATGCTGGTATTGCTACTCAGGTTGTGGTGGAGAAGAAGTTATGGCGTGAAGAGAAGAAAACCAGGCATGAGCTTGGCAGGGAAGCCTTTATTAAAAGAGTGTGGGAGTGGAAAAATGAGTATGTAAATTCTAACAAAGTTAGTTCACACTAAAATATTTAGTGTTGCTGCAATATTTGTCAGGAAGTTTAGAGTATGTGTCTAACACCCTCGGATATTCATAAGGCATTGATTAGATTTCAGACAAATGACAAGCATTTGTCTAGTAAAAATAGATGTCTACTCGTATGTTTCTGGGACTGGTTGTTCATCTGGTACAGAATTATTTATGTATAAGTAAAAAAAATATTATTGTCATTGATTAATAATCTAAACCTATAACATTACTTTTGCTGTTATATTACTACTAAACATTTAGACAAACTGTAACTAAAGGGGATTGAACTTTTTTGTATGAAGCCTGACTTAATGCCTGGCCGACATTTTCTGTTTTTTTTTTAAATGCCGGCGCACAATAATTCCTCCAATTATTTATATATAGTTAGCGGCGGTTGAATATGCCACGAAGGTTCAAACCCCTTTGGTACACAACAATATTGCCTGAAGGCATAGCACAGAATAAGTAATAGTGCTAATACAAAAGTGTCACTCTCTTTACAAGGTGCAAGCAAGCAGCAGTGAGCATTGCTAGAATAACAATTTTTACTAGACAAATTTAATGATTGTCAACTTGGGATCAAATCTTTTTTTTATGTAATGGGTCAGCAAACAAGCATACGGGTCGCCTGATGGTATAAAAACCATAGATGTTACAGGTGTGTTAGCTATGCAAGTCTGCCTGCTATCCTACCCTCTGGATCAGAACATGACTGAGTCATTGTGGCGGCAGGAATAGGTAAGGCGGTGGATGAACCTGGGCAAGTTACACAGCACTCTACCAAAATACAAAAAAAACGATTGCTTGTTTGTTGCAAATTATTTAAGCAATGAGTTTATCAGGCGATAGAAAAAAAGCTGTGTTGGCTAGCTGGAGAAACACTAATACTATTTAAAAAAAAGTATCTTCACGCCAATATCCCCGAAGAGGCAGGCAGAGGCACAACCAGGGTACCCACGACTAGCCGAAGGCACTAAGTCCCACAATGTGATATGTGGCAAGCCTATCGCCAACCGGGCACTTATCCAATCCCGAGCAACATTATTTTTTTTTACTTTTTACTAATACTATTACTTTATTGGAATGGTACTTTTACAGGAAAGGTGACAGAATTTATGAGCAATTACGGTCGTTGGGCTCATCTTTGGATTGGTCTAGAGTCCGTTTCACAATGGACCCCTCAATGTGTAGAGCAGTGAATGAGGCCTTTATCAGACTGCACGACTCAGGAGACATCTACCGTGATGACCGACTTGTCAACTGGTCTTGCACGTTGAAGAGTGCAATATCAGATATTGAAGTGGACAAGGTGGAATTAAATGGGAGGACTCTACTGGCTATTCCTGGATATGAAAACAAAGTAAAGATCATATTTTCGATTTTCTTGTTCCCCTTGATGGTCTGGGCTACTTTGTATCTTTTGTACAATCTGCCTTCCCGTACCAGGCAGCTCGTAAAAGGCGAGCATAGGTTTACCGTCACTAACACCGTGACATCTGACGAGGTGGTAAAGTTTCGCAGCGACACGCCCGGATTGGTTTCACCGACTTACCTACTCCTGCAGTCATAACGTCAGCGCTTGCCCTTGATAATTATGTTCCGGCTCAGAGGGTAAGGTAGCCGGTAAACTTACTTTTGCGCGAGGCCTAACATCTTGGCTTTATGTTGGCAACGCACCATTACCACCTATGGTGTCTCATGGCGGCGTGAATTTCTTACCATCAGGAAATGCATCTGCTTGTTTAGATTCCAATATCATAAAGAAAAAACAAGTATTACTTGTTACTTCAGTTCTGTTTAGTAGTATATCCCAGATACTTGTGAAGTGTTGAAGTGACTTTAGATGGTGGCACTATCAATATACACGGTGTTTTTTAATTGGCTAGGTAGAGGTTGCGACCATGATCTAAATAAGCAACATATTAACTACATTATATTTCATACTATCATTTATGCACAAATATTATTTTCATATTAACAATGTACGTTTGGCTTGACAAAAACTCGCTAAAGACCACGTGACGGCTAGGACCAACGTCATATTATCTGTACATCGAACATTGCTCGTCTACGCATAAAGCTTAAAGATGGAACAAATAGAGCAATGTCTATCAATATTATACGTATCGGTTATTTGTGAGAATGCAATGGTAGGTATATTGCGGCGTTTTATCCATTGCGCATCCTATACTGTTCGAAAATATCTAAGCAATACGAAAACAGCAATGGATCTACGTTTTATTCGCGCATGCGCAGTGCGCCATCTTACGTTCTGACGATCTGACGCGAGTTTAGAAGTTTTTACCCATTCCAAAAAAAGTGCGCAACGCCGCTAAAGAAGTTTTCACTTCAAAAAATCACTTACTTGAAATAGTGATAGTAAGCATTGATCGAATTTTTGTGTATACAGTGTTATAGTAGGTTGAATTCTCTATTCGCAAGCTAATAAAAACACCGTGTACTACTACGACTAGGTAATAGCGAAAGTTTCTCAGTGACTCGCCCGATTGGCCCATTCCTGCCGCCGTAACGTCATAGTTTGCCGTTGACGTGTTCCTGTTTAGAGGATAAGTTAGCCGGTAAATTTACTTTTGCTTGAGCTTAACATCCCGGCCTCAGGTTGATAACACACCACTGCCACATTTGGTGTCTCTGAGCCTCGTGAATTTCCTTGCATCAGGAAATCCGTTTACTTAGTTGCTTTCCCATATCATAAAATAACGTATCGTCTCTGTGATCTAGCGGTATAGGTGTTGGTCTTGACTGTATGAGGTACCGGGTTCGAATCCCGGGTCGTTCAACAAAAAGAAAATTTGTTTTTTCCAATTTTCTAATTAAAAAAATGTTGCTTTGGATTGGATACGTGCCCGGTTGGCGATACGCTTGCCACCGATCACATTATGGGGCTTAGTGTCTTCGACTAGTTGTGGATGCCCTGGTTGTGCCTCTGCCTACCTCTTCGGGGATATGGGCGTGAAGATACTCTACTTTTATTTTAAAAAAACGTGTAAATTATTTAGAGAACACAGAAAAGATGTAACTGACTTCTTGTACTAAAAATATACAACATCTGGTTTGCTGCTAATTAAGCTAGCAAATTAAGTATTGTATTACTTTACTTATTTATAATGTACTTATGGTAGCTATTGACTTCATTTGCATGACTTTTTGATTATATGTTTTATCTATCCCTGTGTTAAGTTTCATTCATGTTCTAAAAAACACTTGTACTGGTTTATGTATCACTTAAAATTTATGATTTTATAAATAGCCTACCGGTTTCGCTTATACCAGTATCATGATTGCTAAAATTTAAACTACTAAACAATATTTTTGATTTGTAAACATAAATCCATTTTATAGTGGGTAGATAAAAAAAAACTTTAATACTTTACAAAATGGAGTTTTTTTTATGATATTGCAAGGCAAGGATTTCCTGATGGTAAAAAATTCACGCCGCCTAGAGACACCAAAGGTGGTAATGGTGCGTTGCCAACCTGAGGCCGGGATGTTAGGCCTCGAGTAAAAGTAAGTTTACCGGCTACCTTACCCTCCCAACCAGAACACGTCATGACGTTATGGCGGCAGGAACAGGTAAGGCGGTGGTACCAAGCCGGGTGAGTTGCTGCGAAACTCTACCACCTAGAAAGGTTAATTCTTTCACCAGTGAATTGGAAAATTAGTACAATTTGAGAAAATAATAAATAACACGTCAATTGCCTCCACTAATTAAGAAACTACTAAATCAGATTTCCTGTTTTATACATATGTAAAACTTAATTATTTACGCTAGAGTCAGTTAATTAAAAGAAAAAATAAAAA